>JXXB01037709.1:0-27437 GCA_000956275.1 Anopheles koliensis | reverse complement strand
TCTCTCTCTCTCTCTTTCTCTCTCTCTCATTCACACACACACAAACACACACACAAAGTCACACACCCACTCATGGACACCCGTCTGAAAGCACACGCACTCTTGGATGCTTCGTCCATAATCGACGCCCGCGTGGTGGCATTTATCAACATCGGAAACACAATCAAAAGCGATTTTTCATCAAACTTCCTCCCACACACTGGCAAGGAATCGGCTTTACCTCCAGATCTTGTTTGCTTTTCTTCGTTTAATGCTAATAGCCGAGGAGCTAAGAAAATTCATGCCTCGGTTTCTCGGTGCCAGTGGAGAGAATCAAGAACGTTTGTGGAGAAAATGGCTGTCGAACGGAATGTTGATCGTATTTGGAGGGAAAATGAATTATTTATACAAGTCAAGTGCCTACTTTGCTGAGCTATGAGATTTCTCCGTGTGCACCGACACCGACAGCCAAAGGTGGAAAAGATCCCTGCCAATGATCCTGTGTATGGATTGTTTGTCCTGACGACCATCGGTCACGGCGCCTCGAGCGCTGCCCGGCAGCTTGATTGCTTCAGCTTCGTCTGATGGCCTTTTAAGACTTTCGGTTTCGGGAGATTTCTTCCTTAGCTCTAGGCAAACTATATGAAGGTGCTCATGAATACGAAGGTGCGATGTACACTTTTGGAAGGTAAATAAGGAACGGCCAAGCTTTCGCGTTGGCTTGCTTCAAATCATGTCCGGAGGTAATCTGCAAACGAATAGGTGAGATTATTTCGTTGCCATTTCGGAAACGTTTATTCAAGTTCTCACCTTCGAAACTCGCCATAAAACCCATTATCGCAACGTTTCGCAACGGAATGCAACGATTATTACGAGAGTCTGGCAGTTTTTTTTCTTCTTTCGTTCTTCGTTCAAACTTTCATTTTCATGCCAATCTTCCCAGTATACAAACACTTTCACTCTGTTGTTTATCTCCAATCGACAAAGCATTCGGTAGTGCTATTCGAACGATAGCCTTCGCTTCCCTTGCCCATCCAGAAATCTAACGTCAAGTGAACTGCATTGCCCATCTTGTAGTGGCTGTAAATTACGCCATAAATTGCAATGAAAATGAAGATGCAAATAAGTCGACATACCCCACACGAGTCAGCCATACCCTCGTCAACCCTCGCTGTTGGAGGCAAAACGCCAAAACAGAAGGTGAGTGAGCTAAACTCATTGCACAAAGGAAGGAATTAGAAATGCCGAAATGCATTTCGAATCGAACCTTCACTTGCATAGGCAAAAACGGAGCAATGTGGAAAAGCCTTTGCCAGCACCGAGCTGGGTGAAAAATCGGTTGCGATCGGGTAAAAGTAAAGCACACACCCGCCATGGGACGACAGATCGGCACAGTATGAAAGAAAGGCCGGCAAGAAACCGGGCCGACCAGAGGACAGTGTTTGCCATTTTACAACGTCTAGCGTTGAATTACACAAGCGAAAGTGACCGAAACTGTTCGTAACCCAATTGTATCCTGCTGCTTTCGTGTGTAGGGGGTTGCTCTGTAAATTTTTGAGTTTTGTTTCTCCAAACCGATCGACATTTGCTGCATTTTATTTCCAACTTTCAACCATATCTCTTCAGATGTTATTTCACAACGGTGAGCTTGGATTACAATATCAGATTTTTGTTAAATCATATATACTTATGCTGTGCTTCGTTTTTAGAGTTTCACTAGGATATTTATTACAAATAAAACTTTTTTTTCGTTACAAATGATTTCATTCTTATCATAAAGTCAAATACACAACTCAGTCAACGAGGTTATGACAAGTTTGGAAATAAAACATATCGACTACCCAGTACAAAAATAGTTCCCTTCCAACAATCGTACGACAACAGCAGTTTCTATACTACATCCCAAAACAGCGTAGCCATTGACCAACTTGCTTGATGATTAATGCTGAAATTATTTGTTTCATTCCAGCCGGTCTGCTCCTCCTTCTACGTTCCATACGTCCAATAACGACACTAGGAAACGAGAATTATCATTAATGTATTTAGAGTATACCGGTGCAATGAAATTAAAACCTGTCAATCAAAAACCATCACGGGCTCCACGAACAAAAAAAAACAAAAAAGTATCAACACAAACTCATACACAAACATACACATAATAACTGCTTGGTACTCGTTCGCCCAGCACAAGCAGCCTAATGATGATCTGCTTTCTTAGCGGCGGGGCGTCAACGGCCCATGGTTTGTGGTCGAAGAAGATGGACGATTGTGAAGCATAAAATTAAAAAATCATTAGGAAGCCATTTTGACGCAATACGTTTGACGCGTACGTGGCTTTACCAACAGTTTTAATAATTGAAGTTGAAAATTGGCCGTGGCTAGGCCGCACAAAATGGCCATTGCTAGGTTTGTAATCGAAAAATAATTTGACCGATTATCTTTGGGCGCTCCCCCGTTTCCTGTCAATAATACGAGCGCATGCATTTACATTCACTTCAGCATGGAGATAGCACGCGGTGCTACAATAGAACCGTCTTCCATATAAAACTTGCCAACGAGAGCGTACAATTGTTGTTAAATTGTTAAACTTCCTAGAAAGGCAGAGCTTTCTTTTGTAATATCGCAGAGAAACTTGTGCAAAAGAGCATTTTGATTCCTCGTGAAAGATTATTACACACAAGACCGAACCCAACACGATCATAATGCAGTGTAAAGGTGCAAATTTCATTCCCACTAAACGCACATAAAACAAATCAAAAAAGCAAACCGAACTAAGTGAAACACACGCATACAAAAGTGAAACACGATTTCCGAAAGCATGTTGGAGAGGACATGAAAAAACTGGACCGCGCATGAAATGGTATGAAATTAAAATTAATGTCATTTCATCAATCTCACAGTCCAGTTATTCTGAGAAGCTATTAAAGACCGCCTCGAGTTCCCAACACTTATTTGGGCGTTCGAAGTAAACCCTTTCCCGGTGGTTAATTTCCTAATGTATCGGGATGTTTTAGGTGCCTTGGATACATTTGAAGTAGTTGAAGTTATTGAAGTTGAAGTTATTACCTTTTCATTTTATTCGCATAAGTTTTGTTTGTACTTGTGAAGCTTTGACAACATATAACATAATCTTACAAATCAAATTCGGCAAGTTGTTCTGTATTGAGTGGTACTGGTTTACTGCTGCTACCTTAGGCTACGTTTAATGCGGATTAATTATTTTTTGTTTAATGAATTTTGTTCTACGTATCACCTACTGCATACATAGTTAGACGCACGAGACGCTGCACAAAGTTTCGTTATTAATTGCTTACCAAACTGACTCCTCATCCAAGGGTAGAGCGGTGACTGAAGACCAGAGCTACTGTTCTGGCTATTTGGCGGAGGCTGTTGTCCTTGGTGTAGCTGAGGCGGTTGCTGATGCATCATATTTGGCGGTTGCTGTGGAACGACACCCGGTGGACCACCACCCGCATTCGTATACATGCCCATATGCTGTGGATTCTGATGCACTTGCTCGGGGTAGCAGTCCTGGGAAATCAAATCGCAAATTAGTACCACTACGATGCAACATTTAAGCAATTGGGGTAAACTGTAGTACGGGTATGTATGCAAGTCATACGCTTCCATTCCAGTACGGTGGTCCACACGTTGTAACAATCAAGTTATAAAAATGTTATGGGCTCAAGTAAAGACTGAAAACAGTGACGGGACAATCTATTCTACCAATCTTGTCAATGCTTCTTAGGATTAAAAGGAAACCATTGGCAATGCTAAAAGCAAGTAAATTGGAATGAAAGTTGCCTTCTTTGCAATGAAGGAAAAGATTGGTTTGCTACTATAGACCCCGTTAAAGGCAAATAGTAAAGAAGCATAAAAATGTTAGTGAGCACTATGTAGTTATATCTGTTGTATAAGCGCTGACGCTTGCTTTTTTAACTTACTACGAATTGTATTGTGTTTTTTTTATTGTGAGGGACGACCGTACTGCTAGGAGTTGTTTGGTTGGGTTAGTGATACTTAAATTTTACTACAGTTATCAAACCACAGACGCATTGTGGGAACAAATGTCACAACAATCAGTAGCAAAAAAGCGATTGTTTGTCATTGCGCTACCAATTCATTTACCTGTCCTTGCGTATGGCCCATATGATGCTGAGGTATTGTCATTTGTGCTGTGCTCATATGATGCCCCATCTGCTCCAGCGGTGGTGACCCATTCTCGGCCCCGTACGTACCGAGCCCGTTCGGACCGTTGCCAACGGCAGCCTGCAATTTACAGCTCGCGTAAACGATGGGTTGCTGTTGCTGGGGTTGTACTTGCGTCTGCTGTAGGGGATTGCCATTCGTCTGCGGAGGTATCACGCCACCCACCTGACTCGATGGACTGTCGGCCCTCGCGTACCCTGCTGGATCCATCGTCTGCTGATAGTAGCCCATCCGATCGTACGGAGGAAACCGCGGATATGGTGGCATATTTGCCTGGTTCGCGTGGGTTTGGTTATGATGGCTGTACATCTGCTGACTCGTGTCCAGCCCGTCCACGCCCGTCCCCGGGTAGTGGCCGTGCATGTCTGAGTTCATGTAGGAATTGGTGAAGTATGATGTCATGCTTTCACAGTTATTTGTACTCATAGTCATGGTGAATGGTTAGCTTTGTCTCTTTGGATTGATCGAACTTGATCTGCAAGCTTGCAAGTGAATATTGACGATTACTTTGATTCCGTCACTCGGCTTACCAACATGCAGTGGGTCGTGTAAGTGCTTGTGTAGAATTTGATGTATCGATGCTTTCGGGCGTTCATGTACAAAAATATATCACATTACAGTGCGCTACAGCTAGAGCCGGCCTAATGGCTTTGGAACCGCTGGGCGTCGTTGCGAACAAAGCTAACACCCTGGCGGAAGTTGCTGGTTCTTGCTGGTGGTTTATGTGTGTGTGTTTTTTTATCACCAAACGTCGTTATTGAATGGTGTTAAGCGACGTATCGACTGTAAGAATACGCAGAACCGATACACGTTCGCCAAGAGCACTTTAATTTGATTACGGATGCAGGGCAGTCAATTATATCTCAATATGTATACACCTTGCCAAATCCTGCAGCACGGCTTCCCCACTCGCAAGCAACCGCAATAGCGAGGACAAACGAGATGAACGGGAGGACTAAAGAGTACGAATACGATTGTTGATTGTGGCGTGTACTGTAGAAATCACTTGCGTTCGGTGAGCGACGTTTAGCCTATAGGTTTCGCTTGGCTGATGGATTTGCTAAATGATAGTGATGTTTTGGCTCGGGAGATAAAGATTGTGTAGGCGAGCAGCGAAACAAAAGTACAGTTGACGAAACTTCAAACTCAATAGTAAGCTTCCAAGCACAAATTCAAGTCAGCTCATCAAAACACATAGATTGCGTACTACTATGTAAAAGCCGTTTTACGAGCGGTAGATTTCTGAAACGAGAAGAGCAAGAAAAAAACAGGTGGTTAATATCGTGCTCCGCACTTTGAACGATAAGCTACAGTAGATTGGAAATTTCGATTTACTTCTACCGTATAATGATGATAATTCCTGATCAAGGTGATCGTTTTTAATGGAATTTATTGCTACAGAAAACACAAAAGGCGGCTTTATCGTTTGTGGTAAGGTAAGCGCTCTAGACGTAAGGTGCATTTATTTATGTGCTCTCTTGCCGGACATTGACATATTGTATATTCCATTTCCATCCACCCGCCTATCCGTTCGCCAATTCTTGAAACTACACTACTTTCACCTTGCCGAACGTTCCACCTTCAAACGTTTGGCGGCATGTTTGCCCACACTAAAGGCGAAGAGAGGCGGTATTTTACAGCTAATTCTTGTGTTTTCTGTCAAAGAAAATTATAAACAGTCAAACAAGTATGCTCCTCTTCCGTCATCAGCTAGGATCTTCTTACTGATGGCTCTCTTTTTCTCTCTCTCTCTCTCTCTCCCTCTGTCTGGTGCTTGTTGTAGTTCTCATTGCTGTCAAACGTTGGAGCGACAGTAGGATGCGGCGGTACTACCAGACTACGGTGTTCTAGCGAGCGAACCACCGATCCGCGTAGTGCAGCCGTGATCGAGCAGCATGTCAACCTTAGCACACACACACACACACACACACAGCACACAGAATCTGTGTTGGCGGTTTCTTCTTAGATTCACTGTTTGTGCTGTGCTTACATGTACTCAAAACCGTTTTACCGATGGTAATCGTCGTCGCAGTAGTTAAGCCCCAACGGGTCGGCCCGTTTTACACACACGAGTCTGGTCTCGTGAAAATGACTAATTTGATTTCATGCCGTTTTCGAAATTCGTTACCCACACGTGAAACTATGTGTTATGGTTTCCCGACATTTTCAGACGATTCGCCAGGCGAAAGCGTGTAATCATAATTACACCCAACCAGTGCGTCTGGGCAGAAATCATCGTCCTAATCGCCCCACGATCTATTGGCCTTAAGCTGAGTGGAAAATTCCGCCATTGCTGCTGACGCACTTTTGCGACAAAAGATACTATCCCTACGGAATATGTGTCTCTACTTGATTTCTTGCTTCAATCCACCTCAATAGATTGGCAAAATGTATATTTTTAGGTTGAAAAATTTACGAAATTAGCTTGTAAATGAGTTACTATCTGCAAAACTTATTTGTACATCCCTGTAAAAACGCTATCGTTAATACACATTTGGGTTAGTTATATGTAACATTGTGTTTTAATATATAATTTGCATCTTCATCCTATGTCTCTTCTGTGCACACACACACATAGCATCGAGCATATAAATCACCGTGTTTTGTGTGGTTGCTAACTTCAAAAACAATAAGAGCTCGCTTAGCACACTACGTTTCCATCACTCTGGTAGTAGGTGGCAGGCATTTTGTTTCGGTTCGTGTTCGCTTGTGGCCCCTCAACTCGAGGCGTCTTTATTGAACAACATCAAGAACCGTGGGTAGAGGACCCGGGTGGCGGTATATCCAATTCAATAATTCCAGAACAACAGCATTCCTTCTTTCATTTGATTAAATTTAATTGAATTTAAAGCGTGAGTCTGCTTATGCTGGCATGCTTCTGCTGCTCCGTGTGTGACTAGCACAAACACATGCGATAGCATAGATCTTGAGTTTGGTGTAGATTTGTAGAAAAGAAAATAAGAATTTGACCATTCAAAACGGTAAGTTATGTATGTTTTCGGACTCATTTCGGTGCACACGGAATGATTACTGTCAAATGTGTGCGAACAACAAGATCGTGCTGGTGATAGAATACAAATTATGCTGACCAAGTCTTGCCACAGTCTGGCATCAAGTGCAAAATGTGTTTACGTTGCAGAATTTAAGATTGTCTTCCATTGTTACAATCATCACACCCACTGCGGCAGTCCGGCAGTCATGCGGCTGCCTTGAAGGTTTAGCAGAATCACCTTCGAGAGCAGCACAATCATTCCTTTACACGTTCTATGATAGCCGAGGGCCGATGGGGACGAAACATACGACAATGACGACGGCGACATATCAACGCGCACATATTTATTCTTGCCTATGCTATGCAACCATGCTGCGCTGAGGCTGGCACATCTACCGGCTTGATAGGCAAAGGCTGTACTCGGCTGTTCTCCTGCAGTGGCAACAGCATAGCTCAGCAAAGCCACCACGACACGGCTGTGGTTGTGGTTCGAATGTAGTGCGAATGGGATTGAGTTGGTGGCGGAATTGTTATCTGGATTGAATTCCTGCTAAATGGCGTGAATATTTGCAATTTGGTTTGATTAATTTATTACATTTTTGCTGTTGTTGGCGCTACCGCCTTACCGCATATTCAACGCTAATCGGAATCCTTCGGGAAAGCGTCGTTGGAAGATGTGGGACATTCACGAATAATGCAGTTGAAAATCAATACTAATCCACATGTAACAAGGTATGTGTGAAATGCAACCAGGCTCAAGTAAGTAAGCACGTTGATGACACGAAAATCGTTAATAAATTATGACGAAACCCGAGTACAAATCCTTTTGCTAAACAAATACCACCACTTATGTGAAGTAGAATTGCATGTTTTGCTTTCCATTTAGTCAACTACGCTTGAAAAAACACAGCTTTAAACAGTTGTATACAACTTAGAATAATTATGAACGGTAAATATTACCATCAATTGAGAATAAATGCATGGAGTAAATAATGTATATAAAGAGTAAGTTCATTTTTATAATTTAGCCAATCATGGTGGTACTTTCAATAAAACGTCCAAAAATAGCAATATCAACTGTATTTCACATTAGTATGTTTCAGTATGTACATTATGTATTATTCTTCCTTTATTAAATCAGCATCAAGAAAATGTTCCAAGACATGGTAAAAAATCTGCTTTAGAAACTATTTCATTTTAAGTTTCTGTTTGGTATACATCTTTTCTTGTGATTATTTTAATGCTACAAAAGTTACGGGCTTGAATAGAAAATAAAAAGAAAAAGTTGCTTTTTATAAATTGTAAATTATTTCATTTTGTTAGTAATGATACCAAGTATATCACATATTAAGCCAAAACATAAGCAATTTAAATCTCGGAAAATGTTTCTGCTTGTGATCTTCTTTCTGTAAAGAACCTTTAGTACGAATTGGTATTAGACATTTTTCTCTTTTTTTCTACTGTATAATACATCCTTTTCTATATTCCAGCAATTCGATTGCTTGCAATGTTATGCCTGCACGTTGAATATGAAAAAACATGATAGGTTTATCTTTTAACTATATTCCATTACATGATACCACAATCTTTTAAAAACCGTAAAACAATATTTGGGAATAATCTTTATTTTTGATTGTGTTAATACGCATCGTATAACATTCTCAATAAACTACAAATTATTCATAGCCATTGGAAAAAGATATCCTACCAAATTCAAACGAAAATCGCTAACATTTTGACATCTCATGCGCATGACGGGATGCCACAATGCGTTTATGAAGGCAGCAGTAATACTTCAATGAGGGTTTTTGAAATTCACTTTTCTCAGGCAGTTTTTGGCGATGAATCTTTATTTTATAAATGATTGCTACTGTATGAAATTCCAAAACTTGACAAAGAAAATTCTGAAAAAAAAGTTTTTGATATTTTACCATCAATAAATATGGCTTGTGGTTGTTGTATAATGTATATTTCCGTATCTATAAACATTGAAATTCTGATTGTAGTTAGTTCAATAAACATCCGCGTCTGGCGTTACTATCGTTATACCAGTTTGACAAGCTGCCTGCATTTTCAACATGAACAATGTCCAATGCTCCGTGTCGAGCAGTGGTAACATAACATGGTGTTAAACATAACAAAATGAGTGAATATTTTTTTGTTTCCATTATTTGTGTAACAAATTTAATACAGTAAATAAAATTGTATTGCTGCGAGACTCTGAAAAACTCTTTTAACTAACGTTTGCATACTTTCAATGAATTCTCTTTTTCGCCTGAACGTCAAATGTATGCAACCCGCATGACACATACAATCTGGAGAAGTATGCAATACGTAGTTCACAAGTTCTCCTTCTTTTGTTTCGCCTTTTCGATTTAGTTTTGTTTTTCTTTTTGCCAGTTGTCAGTGGGCGGAACTATAAATAACTATTCTCCATTTTGTTTACGAGCGCCATCAACATTGCCCTTCCTAAACATTTTCGCAAACATTAATAGAAAAAAAGTTGAAGGAAACCGTCAACTGATCTACGCTATGACTGGTCAAGAAATTTAATGGTGCAATGTTACAAACGAATCTCATTGAAATATTTTTTAAATACACGGTAAGTCATTATTACAATATTTAACAAAAATTTAAAAATTTATGATTTTTGATGACTCATGAATAGATTTTTGAAACATATGACCATTCACACACTTCGATCTACTTCGTGTTTTTCACGTTATTCTAACTGTTTTCCAAAGTCCAAAGTCAACATATAATTATCTTTACTTAAAAGATAGAATTTATAATAATAACTAATTTTAATCTATTATATGACAGAGTTGTAGTTAGAAAAGTCAATAAAAACATCAAATGTTAAGTGTCGATTGACTACAAACGTTTGCCGACGGGAACTGAACTTGAACAAAAATACTATGTATAGGTAGAAATAAAATGTTTGGTTAAAGCGTAGAAACCTTTACAAGTTAAGCAAACTTAGTTATAACGTTATTTCATAGAACGTAGAGAAAAACAATAACGATACAAACAGAGTTACTTTATCGATTCTTCTTCCCTTCATTTTACAGCATTACATTGCAGTGTTTTCCATACGCTATAAACGTTCTCTTACAATTTTTGTATCAGATATTGAACAAATCATAATTCATAGATCATAGATATTGAAATATCATAGTTGAATTGCAATTATGATGAATTATTATGAATTATTTACAAGAAATATCAAAACTTAAACTCGCGCCGATAAAGCTGGTCCACTGTTTTAGGTACTTTATCGTAAGTGTAATGCGTATGTGTGAGCAAAAACTATACTGATGCTGTCAATTTTTTAATATGCTGAAAACAAAATGTTGATTCTTCTTGTGATTCCTAATATTTCATACAATTTCGATGTCTTCCTTTGAGTTGTATAATCCAAACTAATAGGAAAAAGTTGTAGGTAGTGAAAAACAATCGTTAAACAATAAACAGCCCAATGCTGGATTACCAAGAAACACCATGTACCTACGCACGGTTGGTAACTCCTCAAAAAGCTGTTGAATGTTATTAACGTGAAGATTCTGAGTCAATCTTGAACTATTTCCTTTAAATTGAGATAAATATACCCAAACGCTAGAAATAGCTCTTATAGATCCCACATAGGTTGTGCCTGGAATGAAATTGTGTTGTGAATTCACACGCACATTTTGTGGACTTTTCAAAGTGTTGGAATATGAAAGGAAGATCATTGGAAAATTCATTCGAAAATATTTATACAAAGCCTTAAAAACATGTGAATGCTTGTGAGTAACCTTGTTGGGAAAGCAGGTGTAATTACATTTTAATAATTGATTGTATGAAAAACTAGCACCATCACAGTGATGCTTAATTTTTATTAGCATATTAAAAAACAATACTAAATACGTTTTGGAAAACCTGAATATGAATATGAATAAACACTTAGTGCCGAATGTCTGTAAATTATATTGCACTAACCGATTAATGCCGTGAAAACACAACGCCTTGGAAATATTATGTGTTACAACGGTGTCAAACATACGGTAACCGCCACGTGCGCAGCATACATAACACGCACATAAGAGATCGTCAACTCAAACCAAAACGTTGTATTAAATAATGCATCGGGTGTGTGCATGCGTGTGTGTATGTGTGTGTAGCGCACACCGTGCAACCGTGGAGGTTGCGAAAGACAGGATTGCAGTGAGATTTATCGCGAAAAAGCGAATAAAATGTAAATCGATGTCACTTTTACGCACGTCCCGATGCGTGTGCCTGTTGTGTATGAACCCTACTCGGTAGTGCAACACTTCGAGGCGAGTGCGCTTCGAGGTGCAGAAATGCCTTGAACGAAAAGCAACAGGGTTGGTCAGAAGATAATTAAGTCATAAACCTGTGGGTATTTGGCTTGGCCCAGTGCAAGTGAATTTGTTCTTTTTTTTGTATTTATGATTCCGAAACGAGTCTCCTTCCTTCAGTGATTACGCAGGATAGGGTACGAACATTGTACACTGTTTCGACGCGTTGGATGCTGGAACATAACAATTAATTTAAACTTTCAGTCGTTTCCCGTTCTGCTTAGAGCTTATTATAGTCCCGAGATAGCTTATTATAGTCCCAAATAAACAGTTTTAATGGAAATTCATCGCAAAACTATCTGTTAACTGTTGTGGTTCACCACCACCGCTAAGCTCAAAACATCATGACACAAATGTTCCAGTCATTGACTGATTGTCCACAACACACGGCGAGGTATAGTGTGTAATTTGAATTTGATTTTGTGATTACAGGCTAATAAAACGGTTATTGATACATATAGGATAACAATAAACGATCGCTGTTCGATCACTTTGCTTGAAATATCAAATTATGATTGACACTTTTGAATAGCGCTACAGGTCGCAACCAGCTGTTACACGGCCGGGTATGCGGAAAAGAGAAAATGAGGCGGGCGGGCAAATAAGC
Source organism: Anopheles koliensis (assembly GCA_000956275.1). Lineage (NCBI taxonomy): Eukaryota > Metazoa > Arthropoda > Insecta > Diptera > Culicidae > Anopheles > Anopheles koliensis. The sequence goes on along the minus strand of JXXB01037709.1, from coordinate 15,292 downwards.
GGGCAAAACACGGCCGGGTCCCACCACCTTCTTACTAGGTAGTTAAGTAGTTAACAATATCGCTTGTCGATCGTTACCATGTGACGTCGTCATCGTCATCGTCGTCGGCGGTGAACCGACTGGCGTGGTGCTCAAAATTTAATTCGAAGTAATTCAATTTAACGATGTGATAATCGAGGGCAATAAATTTTGATGTGAGTTTCTCATGCCAGCTTCTGATGTTCTTCCGTCCAAAGAGCGCTGGCGTTCTCTCCCTGTTGCTCTCGCAAAGTTTGCGTCTCAAGCATGCTTACTCTTTTACGCGTCTCCGTACGCACCGTTAAACGGGCGAAGATTTGGAAGAGCGGCCATTTGTGTGGCACTATTTATTTCTTTTTTACGATGGGAAAAAGCGCCGACCCGGACCGAGAGATGAGGACAAGTGCGACCATGAGTGCGGCAACGGTAGAAGAGAACCTTGATAGTAATCAACTACATCAAAGTGAACATAGCAACGCAATGACGAAGATGATGAATATAGCAATAAAAGTTTTGTTTTTTGTTTACCTATACAGTAGGCGTCGCGACCCGTACCTTGCTCAACATTTTATAGCCAGTTGACCCATGTTGTTCGAAATGCGATGTTTCATAGCGCTGATTATTTGTTTTAATGCCACACTTACGATTACTGCTTCATTATCGTTATTATAACGATTTATACTGCGGTCACGAGAGTTGACATTCGATGCAAACCATTCGTTTGCCGACGGCAATGTGCATGTATCGTACAAATGGGGTCTATGGGTGTGGTTTATCGTTTCAACGACGTATCGACACCTTACCGGCGCATGTAATGGCATAAATTATGTTATCAACTTGTTGCATTTGGTTGTAAACATTCTTATGCAGCTCTGCGCTTGCTTCCGTCTCTTCGCTCTTCGCAACGCGCAATATTGCTTTGCACTGGAGCCAGCTCAGCTTGGTGAGACGCTAGAAATTTGATCATTTTGTGCTTTCTGCCACACAATTGGTTACTGTAATAATCAACGGTTTTTATTTCGCACCAGCACACCATTCTGCTAGGGTGAGAATAAACCAACACTCGTGCTCTCCTCTGACCACATAGGCGCAATCAATTTGTTTGCCAGTATATTCACTAATATATTCCACGGTCTTCCGCATGTTTCCCACAATCTCCCCACGAGCAGGACTGGTTTTGAGATAAATTAATTAAAATCAAATGGCTTGCAGTGGAAACGCAGCAAGTTGACTGTCACCTCCAAGACAGCATTCTTTATTCGGTGGAACTACGTGAAACTACATGCAGCTAGAGCACCGCGTGCTTACAAAGCAGTACACCACGGACCTTGAACGTGCGGTAACATGCTTTAACTTACGAGGGCACGCTTGCCGTTGAGCCGCAGGCTTCGTCCTCAATGCTGATTTGACATGTACTCACACATACTAGAAACAAAGGTGAACAACACACCTTCCGCTAATATCGACACACGCATAGTTCGTTTCAGAACGGATCTTTGAAAAGTGTTTGAAAAGGTATTGTCGTACACAATACACGACTCAGAAACTTTAAAATGTTGGTTGATGCTCAAAATCTGATCTGTGTTTCTGATTGGTGTTTAAATTTTCGACTAAAAGGTTTTTAGTTTGCGTACACTTTTTTATGCTGAATTTATTTTTACAAATGTAAAAAAAACAAGTATACAACATCCTATATGCTTTAGTTTCCACAAATATACACACACACAATGAGGTGCTTTTGCTTCGTACAATGAAGAGCGTTGGATTATTAATTAGCTTTAAACACGCACAGCACCTATACGTTTACAGGAGCATTTGAACGATAGCGAGTCATATCAACTACAACCACTGTACAAACTAGCACCGCTACTGCCTACCGTGGCCCAGAATGAAATGATTCACATTCACGCTTTCTCCTGTAATCTCCCACCTCTTCAATGTTGCACATAGCTCATTTTGTGTGTTTGTCTGCTGGGAAAGTTACGCTTCGGATCAATATTCCGAAAACACGAACCTAACAATGCAGGATTTCTTTTGTGGTCCGCTCTATTCTATTTAAAATATTGTAGAGCTGGCGAAATGTACCCAGCTTCGAGAATGATCCCTAACTTTCACTTCCTTGTGCAGTTCCAGCTCAAGGTTCCAGCTGGTTGTTTCGAATCGGAAACAAACTGTTCAGCTTTCTAATTTTAACCTTGAACCATCCGCACAGCCGAAATAAAGCGGGCGAGCAGAAAAATAGGATACGTTCGAGGTCTTTAGATGATGTAACTGTGAAAAAAATGATTAAACTGGCGGAGTCACCTTCGCCAACACCACATGACACAAACCTCCGTTCCGTTGGAGTTCTCACCCACACCCGGCATATGTACCCGTAGTACGTACGGTTCGAGCCTATTACGTGCCGCTTTGGTTGATTGCAGTATCTGCGGCTGTTTCGTCCATAGTTTGTGCCTTATTTCCTCCGTCGTTCATCGTTCCTTTTGCTTTGGTCGATGCTTTCGTTCTTACAATGGCATGTCTGGTCGGCTAATGAATATGCAACAAAGATGTCACTGAAAACAGGTTACCGCATCGGCGACAAAACGTAAGCAGTATCACTATAGCAGTAAGTATTGACATTCAAAACAGCGAAGCTTTTTCGTCTAGAACTGTAAGCTAACAGTAATCGCGTTCCTCATTCCCTATGCAATGTGGCGATTCACTTTCGTTTGGCTGTAGCATGGTAGCTTCTTTTTTTATTATTTATTATGAACTTGGGTGTTAAAAAATTGATCATTCCGACCATCAACCCGACCGGCGTGATTGTTATGTTTTCTCTTCATCTGTTTTGCACGGCGTATTATCACTGAAGGACTGATAATTAATTTTGTACATACACAAAAGCTTATCTTACGGTACGCATCTTTTCCCAGGCTGTAATCCTTTTTGTGTTTCATTCACTTTTGCCATTGCCCTACTCGTGCTCTCGTGTTCCAACCAATGCTGTTGGTGTGGTTTTGGTGATGCTCGATAAAGAAAATGAATCCGTCTCGTACCGCAAACAGCACGGAATCGCATTTAAACCGCTGTCAAGTGGTCTAGCGGTCCGGCTGAGAGGAATTTCTCTGCAGTGCTCTTGGATTTGCAGCAGTATAGCCACAACAACATCTGATGCATCTGTTGCGAGCGTTGGAAAATGTTTGCAAAATTTCACTGACCCTAAGAACCGTTCACAATCTCATTTACCTCACTCACTCAGTGACAAATTAAAGTCGCCCACGATAATCCATTTCGCTGTGTTTTTTTTTTGTGCGGCGCTTGTTACGTAGTTGCGTTATGGAATGTGGAACGGTGAAAGGGTGGTAATAGAGATCGTTTGATTCGCTTTATAATTAAATTACGCTTTCGGACTGTAATCCCAGCGCCATCGGTGCTTCCGTGAATGGAAAAGAAAGGCCTCGAAAGGTTTTTGATAATTATTTTTTAGTGTGGGATTGCGGTTTGTCATGGGCATTTGGTTGAGTTGTTTCAACGAAACACTGGCATGTTTCAAGTGACATGAACATTATGTTGAATGCAATGGTTCTATAGCATATGTTTTACTTACGGCTGCATTCTGCTTACTATTTTTATAAATTTGTATAAATTTCTTCTCAGATTGCAAAGGGAATAGAGTTTTTTTTTGTATTTGTTGTACTTGATTAAATTATCACCGACATCAAAGACATTTGAATGATGTAAAATAAATGAACCCAAGCATCACGGAACGCCGCAAATGAGCAGGTTCGAGCGAATTGTGCCATAAACTCTGTCAATCTTGTATTTAACATCGTTGCTTCACCTTGCACATACGATCCGCTGTTCTGCAGCTGCACAGATGGTCAAGAATTTGTCCAACCGCGTGGGTCTGCGTCTGGAGATCCGGGTGGTTGCCTATAATTGTGTCGCAATGTCTGTCGCGTTGCCTAGTTGTGGATTGCGAGGAATTGAGTGACGGGATCATCTTGATCACGTCCCTTCATGGTGTCACCGCACGGAGACAGCAATAACGTGTCAGGCGTCCAATCTGCATACAACTCGTTTCCCGTCACCGGAACCGATCTTACCGACGAACGACCACGATCGTGCCGACGTTGACGAACGATGACGACGATCAAGCTACATTAAGATTATCAAGTTCGGCTGCTGTTGCGCTGGCGTGAACCAGCGTCGGACAACAAATATACAACAAATTGCATCTCTATTTCAGCGAGCAGCACTCACGATCACGGCCCTGTATTTCCGATAAACTTAGGCGGGCTGAGAGTTGTGAAATGTTTGCGTAGACCAAGCTACTATTTTTGTGCTATTGAATTTGTTTTCTTCGACACTTTTTAAAAAAAAAATAATTAATTGTTGGAGCTATGTTAGCTGACATGCTGTCAGCAAATGTTTTAATACATATAACAATGAATATAAAATACCAGTTTCGGCATAACATAAAAATACCAGTTTCGAACGTGGGATGCCCTTTTGAACGGAACAAAATTTCAAGAAACCCTGTATATGCTTCACTCTTCCGACAAACCAGCCGGCAACTCCTTGCTGGTCAGGCGAGATCATGTTTGATTAGACGATGTATGATATCGTTCAGGTACGGCGATAAAGATGGCTCCGTTCCGTTCGGAAAGTTGATGGAGTTTTTGCGGCGTTCATTGTACATTTAATTTTGTTTCGCCTGTCAACCCTCGCATGTTTAAAACTTGCTTGACTTCCCTTTGAGGTTGCGTTCGCGGCGTTGCGTTCGGTTTCGTTCCAACCAACTTATCCAACCCTTCCAGCATTTGGCGCCGTCACCAAATGCGCTCCTCATTTCGCATCGCCAGACGGCCACGGTTGAAAAGGTTTCGTAACGATTGTACGGTCCCGGTTTTCATTTTCATGTGCCGTTCTAAGAAATGTGCGTTCAGTTCCGGCCGCAGCTACAGGCTTTATTGGACTGGTAAGGACGGACGTCATGTTATCCACGTTCAGAACATTCACATGAGAGGGTCGGTTTCAGCAGTGTTCGAGCAGTATCATGTATTCGATGGTACCCCGTGTTCGAAGGGCTAGTTTTTTTTTCTTTTTTATTACCAGAACACTGGGACTATGGACTAGATTGACACACGGTGCGGCACATTGTCGACCGAGAACGGAAACGGATTCGATCACATTTGTTCAGTATGATTGTGGAAAGATCTCACTTTCGCTGTCGTTCGACGATCGCCAAACCTAATTGTTTCCATGTCTTTGAGATCAATGATAAAATTCTGTTAATGATACACGAGACCTGCTGGCACGAAAAGTATACGACGCACATTTTTTCTGCCTTTTGTTGTATTCCTTCGCAAGTTATACGCGTGTGCAACAAAAATGCCCAAACATCCAACTGCTGCAGTGGTATATGCTAGGCTGCAGACTGCACGGTGCACTACACCGTATCGGGTAGCATGTGTAGAGTCATACGCCGATGGAATTCTTTGTGTTTCACGCTGGTAAATTTGGATTATTTTATAATTGCATTTTTATCATGCGGCATGGAAAAGAATAAAACCACGAAAAAAACCACTACACCAAGTATGAACGAATGCGGCACAAAAAGTGGAAGAATCAGCAAAGCCTTGTGTTGGGAAAGAATTCCGTTTTATATCTTGAATTTCATTCGCGGGTAAAAGACGGAGATAGGCTGAGGATGAGTCAAGCCAAACAAAACAAAAACGTGGTCGGAGAACGTGCCGACTTCACAGGTCGAATGAAATTACAACCAAACAAAAAAAACCACTCATTCACTTCAAACGGCTAGCAAACAGAAAAAGACACGTAGAAACTCTTCCTTTTCAATCGATACTTAACAGCTGTGGCTGTAAGTAGTATGGAAATAATGTTGAAGTAAGTTAAGTATGCTTGGCTTGTGTTATACAAATTGTTTTTGCTGGATTTTATTAATGTAGGTTTATTATTTCAATCAGATTTTGACTTGATCGTGAAATTTTCGGTGACGCTTTGTATCTCAATCAGATGTATGTTACATGTAGAGTATCTGTCGTTCAATAATTGGAACCATTTCTTTGTGTTTGAGCTAAAGTGTATTTCGTACCGCAGCAACAACTTTCGTTATCAAACATGAAAAAACTCACAAGAAACAGATTCGCACTGGACGTTGCGTGTGTTACTTTGTGCAGTGAGTAGACATGCGTACGTCATAGTGGAAACTGCTCAAGATAAAATAACAAATTGGCTACAGCTACGGATACAGAATGTTACGGTGTACTAGTTGCAGCGCTTTTTCAGATCAATGGAGTGGGAAATTACACATGCATGCGTGGTCGTAATCAGAGAAACAGGCACATCTATAAAAAAATCATTAACACATGATTAAACTGAGTTGATCATTCATGGGCTGTATAAATGCATCTTAATTGTTATTAACTGTTTGCGATAAACTTAAATGAGAATTGAAACACCGAACCACATGTTTTGTATTGAATAGTCCTAAGAGAGAGTTTTGATATTGAAAAACAACATACATATGTTTACAACGTACAACAACGTATGTTTTATTAAAATTTTCTTGCACCATGAAAATCAGTATCAGTATCACCATTCAAATCAGTATGTAAATAGTTTGTTAGTAAAACAATTTAATTTTTCTTGAAACAATAATATGTTTTTTTTTGCCTTTTTGAGATTATCTAAAATTTGAATATTGAACGAATTAAAACTAACAAATCCTGTATGTTTCCCTTTCAAATATGCCATCTTTCAATAGACATATTTTTTACGTGGGTACTAATTAATTGTTTTCTGCGTCCATAACGCATCCATAGTTTTCTGCGTCCATATTTTCCTAAGACTATTCCAGATTCACGAAATTTTCTTTTTTGATGGTTCACGTGCGTTGTACGAGTTTTTTTTATAATTTGCTATCATAATGCGATAATCATTGTGATTATGATAAAAATACATAGATTACACAGCACCAATTAATCCAATTTTCGAGGGCTGCCGTTCAAAGCCGCTAGGCACGTTCAGTAGGCAATATGGATCGTTGCGGTTTTCGTGATTTGCTACGTTTATACTGCGATCTCTACGCGGCGGAAAATGAGTGAGAAATGTTGCAGCGCACGCAACAAAATGCTACATTGTAAACATTCGATATCGTGAGTACTTGCAAGTCTCAGGTAGGAAGGCTCCAAAACAGCAGCGTGAGAAGAGCCGAAGGTACAATAATTTTGCATCGTACCCCATCATCATTGCTGCATCACTGGCATTATTTATACTTTTAGGTCTTAAATTGCTTGACCAACACAGTACGTAGCGATACAAATTGATGGGTGCAGCTCAGGGTCTACCGAGTGGTCGAATAACTATAACTTGCAGTCATCTCCTTTGACATATGCCGGCTGCTTATGATGGTTATGCTGCAAGCGAGCGCGTTTCATAGTTGCAGTATCTCAAATATCTTCTCCACGGAGCAGCACTGAGTCGACGGATTCTCTGCCGCGATGACTGCTTCTTTCACCAACACAGGTACAGCAGTACAGCGGAAATTTCAAACAAATAAATAAATGTACCCAAATGTGAGTCAAACCACATGATGCACGATATTTTGGCGCCATCACCGCTAACGGAAGGCGTCTTCAAAGCAAGTAGTGGTAGTGGTCTTTCTTAACAATCGGATACGTACAACAACTGGCACAAGTGTTTGTTTACGCTAGAAGTGTTTCTAACGAATGTTTCGATAGACCTCTTCACGACGTGTAACGATGCATTCTCGTTGCAAGTCTATTATCACGCAAAAAATAACAAACAGATTCGGCCGGACTCCAAACTCCAAATCGACTTCTACTACAAATTTTAAGACAACAATAAACAGAGCGCTTCTTTTACTACCAAATCGAGTTCATGCTACCAAGCTTGATGGGTGGTAAGAGCATTGTTTTGATTTATTACTTCACGCTGATTTTATTTATTTACTAAGTGCTCCTTATGATTACATTTCAATCGTCTCCACTCCCCTTCCTTTTTCTGAAAGTTCTTTTTTTGAGACTGTACTATGAATTTTCCTTATAAACCAACTGTTTTGTTTAGCTAAAGGCATTCTGTGTGGTTCATGTAAGTTAACAATTGAAAAGTTTCTTGTCCCATTTTGCAATCATTTATCTTGGTGACTTAACGTCGATCACCATAAGAGTACGGCTATTTTTCATACTGCATTCGCTGTCTATCCACATATAGTACATTATATAATTATTGTTTCCATTTGTGTAAACTACGAATAATCTTTCGACCAATATTCTCTCATTTCTTTCCTCTTCACTGAGGTATTAAACCAAGCCATGGCTATCGGCTTATTGGACAATTTTTCGCGAAAGATTGGCGGAACAACTTTAACTGATAATCAAAATAATTTTTTTTCACAATTGTATTGTTATGCTGAGGCTAAGGTTACATTCTAAAACTAATTCCATTATCAGGAATGCAGATATTAATCAGAATTAATATTTCAAACAATTTATGCATGTCGTTTAAAACACCAAACGTTACAGCTTAGAATAAAAAATCGAAATAAAAACACAACAGAATCGACCGAATAGTGAACATGAGTACCCTTTCAAAAACTATATACTGATACCAAATTTTAAAAAGAAACTGAGAACATAGTACACATAAAATGTAATGACTAAACGGATATAATTATAATTACTTTATGATAGGCAGGTAGCAAAGATTTCCCGTAAACCGAATAACGTGTACACAAATGACATTTTCATTCATTCTGGAAAGCTTAAAAATGGTCATATAAGTATGGCTTGTCAATGACGAGGTTAGAGCTAACTGACAACCACACTCACATCACATACTCTATGATGTTTTTGTTTAAACTCTTTGAATTGTTAATATACTCCGTTTGTGGTGCATGCGGAGCAGATTGAGTATCAGATAATCATTTTCACGTGACAAATTCTGGTCAGCGATACCACAGTTAACAGCTGTTCTCGTCGGAGGGTTCTGTTGACCCCCAAAAGCGTGTATCTCTGTTAGAACCCCAATATCGCAGCACTGCAAAGAACGCTGAACGCAAACTGGTTCGTGTTGCTCGACATTTTCAGTAATTATTATGTATGCTTTGAGTCGTGCTTCCTTTCGTGCGCGAGAACGAAAGGCACATCCGTCGGTCATTTTATTCACGTGGTAAAGGCGCGATTGCGAGGGTATGTTGCCGGTAAAGTTAATTTATTACGTTAATCCAGCAAGTGGTAGTTGCTCCCCTTGACTGGTGCAGGCTTGTCCGCTCGGGACCCGGAGTCTCACCGCTCGCGGTTTTTCCAACGACAACCCGATTGCGAGCGTTCAGCACACTCACACACATACACATTCTCGAACACGATGTGCACTCCCGAGAAACAGCTGTGCTTTCGAGTGTCAACAGCTGGACCAATATCAAGAATTAATTTGACTACAGAGCACTGACCAAGCCAACGTTTCCCCGGAAGCGAGCCATTGGCATTCTCTTTGGAACTGAGAAAGTGGAGCTACTCGATTGTGGAAAAGAAGGACTTAATATTTCAATGTTTAATCACATGTTTTTTTTTTCAAAAATGTTGCCTTTATTGTTTTGAGTGTGATACATTATAGAACACACTGTAGTCTTAACAAAAATAAATGTTTTCAATAGATCGCCTACCTTCGAAGAGACACGTCTCGCCAAAGCAAAAGCATAATATATCGATTCGTTGGAAGAAAAACAGGTTTTGTATACTGTTAAGAATATTGCCTTGTTTCCCCATTCTTGATATTCATTTTTACTTTGCTCCATTGACCTCAAATGTGTTTGGCTGGTTTGCTTTGCTGTTCCGTATCTTATTTTTTGATCTCTTCTAACTTTTTTAACCACACATTCCAAAGGGTTTTTTTTATTCCCTGTTTATTTTTCTTCGCGTTTTCGAAAGAATTTTCAGATTCCGTACCAAGTTTGCTAGGTTTGCTGTAGCTATTCTACCTCGGCCCCAGTGTCTGAGGTTGCAGATTCTCGCTAGCATTTTGAATTCCAGTGGTTTCGCCTGTAAAACATTTTCGTGCGACCGATCTACGCAAGTCCAACCGGCTAACCTCGTTTATTGGAAGGAGATGGCAGTGGTGGTTCAGCAAACAAAATACCGCAAAGCTATACGCGCACAAAAACGTACAGCGTAAAAAACGCACCGTTTGGTGAATCGTTTTCATCAACAGCTGAAGTGAGGGATGGAATTTATTTCGTTTGGCGCAAGTGTGTAGGTCATCTAATTTCGATCCCAAATCGAGGGTTTTATGAATATAGAAAAGGTATGTTGATACAGGAGTTTTCATCAGTGGAAAAAAACGTTGGTGCAGAAAAACCATACACTTTCATAACTTCGCACCGTTTAGATCCTCATCACACGTGAAGATTATTACGTCCCACATTACTCAGAAGCTAACTTGTGGTCAAACGTCACTGCCTAACTAATGGCTTTGCGTTCAAAAGAATTATGATTCAAACAGCAATATTTTTATATTCATCAAAAATACTGTGATCAGCTTAACGAACAAGCAACACAGTTTTCCTTTCACAATTAATTCCCTTTCTTAAAAAAAAAACACCCCAAACTTATACTTCTTCTATACTATCGATCTCTTAGGTTGATCAAGACTTATCATTTTGTCTTTAACCCGTGCAATAAACGCTACCTATCGTTACGAGGTATTTAATGAAAAAAAGCTGATGTGCTTCTGAGCAAAAACAGTGGCCCCTATACCGGGAGGAAGTGACACTAGGTACCCTTTCCTGTCGGCAAAGTCTTTCGATTTACCCATTGTTCATGTGAAACGTGGCTAATAATTTATTGCCATGTTTATTTACTTTTAATTTGCACCAACACGGTGTGATTTCCTCGCTTCCGTAACGTAACGATGCGTTTCAAGGCCCCTAGGAAATCAACAAGACGCCAAATACCGTTGCTCGGTCAACGCTGCAGTGCGCGTGCAAATATAAAGCAAGGATAACAAGGAAACAATTTGTAGTTTTGTATCCTGATGAAGGAAAACATTTGCCTGTTGGTCTTCCTACCAATACCAATTGTTCAATACAAATTGGTTAAAGATTTTCTGCGGGTAAAAATGCTTTATGTTTGCTTCATTCTTCAACCAAGGATGTTGTGGTAGCATTCACTTTCATTTATTTCATTTACTGTTTTAGGAACGGATTTTCTAAATCTGCTGTATTGCGTATTTTTAACATGGATCAAGCGTGTACCTCATTGCTTAAAGCAAATCAAATAGTAATGAATGGTATTTAGGGCAAGCATTATACCTTTTTTATCACTAGACGTGATGGTCTTCTATCTTTGCACAACACAAACAGACGAAAATCGATTTGATTTATGAGATCACGATCACCGGTCGGTTGATCTACGCTAACGATAACGTATGCGTTTGATCAACCATTTCTTGATGATAAGCTGCTTTGGGTTACCGACCGTGTTGTCGGTAGAGAAGGAAAAGAACATTTCTTGGTACCACACAGCGATTCACTAAAATCGACACCACGAACATGCTTCCACACTGAACTATCCTATCTGAAACCACTTTTTGGAGCTCACCACCACGACGCTGTTGTTTGCATAATTCGGCCGCCAGAACACACATACGCACAGTACAGATCTGTGCGTGTCGGAATGATTTCGGATTGCCCACCGTTGATAACCAGTTGATCTTACACTTTGCACACTCGCAGCGCCCGGTTTCACTGCCACCGGATTAACAGCAATAACAATATGCTTTCATGATTCACTGAAATTTAAATCACAATTTGTCACGCTTTGAATTCTCGTTGTGCAATATCATCAAACAGGCGGCCAGTAGCGTGCACTTCATTCACTTGGCTTCTACACTCGGTTTTCAGATGACACACAAACACAACAACAACTGACGCGCGGTAACTGATATGCTTGAAACGGTTGCGATCGGCAACACAAAAAAATATATATAAATATTGCGGTCGGTACACAACGATCAAGAGATGGCACTGTGTGATGTTGGAGCGCACGTTTGAGCAGCGGACGTTTGTACCGAAAACTGTGCGACTCTTCGTACACAGTTGGTATACACATTCACACGCACGGTCGCACAAGCACACTCTACGCACTGACGCTCTAATCTATCGACCCGGCCCGTTTGGCGATTGACTAAAACATTTGAATTATCATTATTATTTTACACACTTGCGGTCGCGCGGCACATTTCAAAAGGGCACACGAGAACGGTCCGCTTAGCAGACGCACTTTTAGACGGATATGTTTAGCGGATGAAAACCGAGACGTTGTTGTCGGTGTGGCGTTTCGGGTAGCTGCAAAAAGGTTTGGCTGTCGCATTTGTTTGCCGCGCCGGATACGAGACACCGTTGGTAAGAAATGCGGTGTCTCTGATTGAGAACGCGCGCGCGATCTAGCATCGGCGAATCCCACACACGTTGCGCTGCGGCTTCGAACACGAAACCCTGAACGGCGTCCGAGAGAGGTGTTTATGTCTTATTTACTCGAACGTCATGCAAATACTAAGCCTCCCTAATGAAAAATCTCGTGTAAAAACACATACACTCCTCAAGCCATTTGTTGCTGCTACTACCGGCGTCGTTGCGCTAATGGGAGAACGAACACGCATCAGTTTGGGAGAGCAAAACCGTACTTGCGTTTCGGTGTAACCCTACTGAGCAGCTTCGAAAAAAGTGCACCACCACCACCATCACTACCACCACCACCACCACCACCACCATCACTACCACCACCACCACCACCACCACCACAGTCAGTCCATCCAGGCGCCCTTCCTTGCGATGGAGTCGTTTGTACAGCGTCGCGCGTGCTTTACTTTCGTAGCGTAACTACGTTTCGCTTTACCGCTGACCGGGGCTGTAGTACGTATTCTCCTGCGCTACGGTGCAAAACTGCAGCGTGCGCGCCGCCTGCATGCGGAGCAAGAGAGCGATTCAATTGACAATGAATGAATCTTTCCGTTCCATCCCGTTGCGTTGTGCAGTTTCGCAGACATGCTGAAATCCTTATGGCTGTTTCGTTCTGACGCCGTACGTTTTCTCGCTCGCACCGGCACGAGGGGTTTCATCTATATTCTCGAAAATGGTTTCCATTTAGTGCTTCTCCACCAGGCACCGGAGAGCAGGGTGCAAAGAAAACGGCACACATAAAGCGTGAGCAAATGTCTGATTTATGTGAGAGCAAGAGCGGATCTGAGTTTTATATACGAAAGCGTGAGTGACTCGAACAGATTTGCGCTTATGAACTATTTGTCGTAAAAAAAACGCTGTTACTGTGTGGTAGTCGGTACGAGCTAAATCGAAATGAGTGTCAGCGAAGCTAGGAGTAGTAGTACAATCGAAGCTAACCTCCAATGTCTATCCGCTCGTTGCATACATGGTTTGACGGGGTTAAATAAAAAAAAACATTCCCTCATCACAAAAGTCATAGTAAAAATGCGAAACCCCTAGACCATTGCACTATTACGAAAATGTAACACCACCCGCTCATTATAGTTGTGATCATTTTGCTTGAATTTTCTTTTGCCAGTGTTTCCTAACACTACTGGCCTGCCCTTGTCAACCGACACACCTCGCACCGTACACCGATGATGTATGAATGTAAACAGGCCATATTTTATTTTTATGCAAACTGAGAGCTGCTCTCTTGCTCTCTGTCTAGAGTATTTTTCGTTCACGTGCTCATTGCTTTCGCGGAAAAACCGGCGCCATTACTTTGTGAGAACTCACTCACATTGGGTTTTTTCTTTCCCCGTGCGACGTACCAGCGAGAACGAGGAAGCAATAAATAATAACGACCGTCACGGAAAAGAGACGGCTGACCGACACGAGAAAGAGCCAGAAGCTTTATGCTCTTTTTTTTTGCTCTTCCTAAGCGCGCTTCCTAAGCGGCAGAGTAAATAACCCAACGAAACAAACCATTTGCACCGGAGTCGGCGAGAGCAACACGGGGCGGCTGGTGAGAGTGAGAGAATTGCGCTAACTGAAACGCGAATGATGTGCGCTATTGACGCGTGTATAACGAGATTTATGCTTTGTTTATGTACAGGATCATCGTAGCTGGGACCGGGACGTGGAAAAGAGACAAAGCTAGTGTGAGCAAGCATTTCCACGCCATACAGCCGAAACGAAAACTAGATAATACCCCGCGCAGGATGTGGGCTGTAAGTGAAGTTTTACGGCGTTGTGGTCGTGCGCTAGCTGGTCGAAAATGAAATATCGCAAGTTGTAACGTTCGCGAACACATGCAAAATGTTCTAACCGATCAAGTGAATCTTTCTCTGATTAGGGAATTTAACTTGCATCATGTATACTTGTACAACAGGGCCCGGACAGCAAACTGCATCACTGCTGCGACTCTAATGCATCGCTCGACGCAACTGCAAAGCACAGTGAGAGAATAACACTCCAAACGCGCGTTACTTGATGGACAAGTATCTCAATATCGAAAACCCTGCCATAACTTACACCCATGCAGATTCGTCATTCGTTCATGTACACACTTCAACGGCACTCCCCCTTTGCATGGTACTGTGGATTTTTTTTTTGGTTCATTCTTTTGGCACCTTTTTTTTCCTATGTATAAGCATCGTGTCCAACGCATGTCTGCAACGTGCATGTTGTTTCGACGCTAGATCATTTTACAAGCGAAAAAAGGAAACGAAAATCGGATACAGAGTGTGAGTATGTAAATTGTTTTTTGTTTTTCCAATCCTTGGTGTATTTTATGAACGCAGCAGATTTTGTATTAGTAATAAAATCTCTCTGAAGAATCTCGTAAAAATGGGAAAATATAATATGGACATAATTATCGTACAGCCACCGAACTGAACAACTTCTTCCGACGCTTCATCTTTGACATCTTCATTCGCCTGTGGCAAGGTCGCTGCCGATATCTCCCGACAGGACCTCCTACCGATTTTTCTTTACGGTATCATTGCTGCCCACCGACCTTTGATGTAAGGTTATGAAACTATTTTGTTACCTTGAAGCTTGCCGACGCTGTAGTAAAGCATGCGTGCGCCTGGCGGTCATAAAAAAGTCCCTTGTAAAATTTCTCTCGCTGGAAATGACCTTCCAGCTTACAACTAGCACCGCTGTGTAGCGTTAAAATTAAACAACAAAACGAAATCCAGAACCAATCTTCACACCGTCTCACTGGGCTCACCTGGAAGAGAGAGGGAGAGAGAGAGAGAGAGA
>JXXB01037693.1:0-10486 GCA_000956275.1 Anopheles koliensis | reverse complement strand
CCCCGACACTTGCACACACCGTGCGTTTGTCGTCGCGAAAAGGGCCATTCGGAACGCTTACCTCTCGCAACCGAAGCAGCAATGAAAATACAACAACATACTTAGTGCGAGAAGTACGCTACGCCGGGAGAAAATACCGAGAGAAAAACACATCAACATGAATGCTTTAAACGCCATGGTACACACTTCGCCGGTAGTTAATTTAATATTTATAATCAATAAATCGTTAGATAAATTGCCCCCGATAGAGGAATGAGCTTTTGTCCCGGTGAGCAGTTTGCCATCGTGCAGGGCACGGGTACGGATCGTTTGTTCGCGCTTTTTACGATCGTCCCGATCGATGCGATCCCGGTCCAAGCCAAGGAAGCTTGCTAAGACAAAGCGAACGAAAGTGGGTGCGATTAAAGGGCGATTTCGTCTCTTCGTTGGCGTATCACGATCATGACTCCCATCGATCGAATCGGAACTGGCAACGCTTGCACGCAGAGGATGGCAGAAATGGATCTTCTACGGCTACTACAAGCTAGCTTGATACCGGAGCGGGATAAATACATCTAGGCGATAAAAGTGGCCCACGCGTACCTTTAGGGGCATACGCTTGATAAAGGATACTAATGAAGACAACGGTCCGCTAAACAATTTTCATTAATGTTAACCCGAACGAGTGTAAGCTACATTAACGCGTAGATAGGGCTTACAATGTTGTTGCTTAATCCAAGGAAATCTCAGCAAAACTGTGCTTTTCGCGAGAAGATATGGACGAGTTGTTACGAAAAGATGTAAAAAGAAAGTGTCTTTGAGTGGAGTTGATTCTTGAAAACGCATTCTAAACGTGCTACCTTCAAGGTCTTCTACATATGATAGCTACACTAGGGTCACAACGTGGCCAAGGCGAGGTGTTGGGAAAAATTGTGCAAAATTAAAACTTTTAATATATCTTTTTTGTACTGGGCATTTTCGTAAGCTTCATTTTTGATCCGTTGCACACCTCGGGTGTCGTGTTCGTTATAAAGTACGTTTTCCAGAGCCAAGCTAGTGGCTAGTTTTCTCATTTGCACATATTTCACATCACGTAACACTCTCAGCGCATTGTTATGTTAATCAGCAGTTTTGCGCACCACCACCGAAAGGCGTTTTTTTTTTATAATGCTGGCGCGCTCGTCTCCTAATCGACTGATGCTAATGCCGGTATTGTTCGCGCCAGACTTTACGGGCTTTTATGATGAGCAAATTTGGGCCAGTTTTCACTCGATGCCGCAGCGCAGTGACGGCAGTGAAAACTCCCGAGCCAGGCCCGGTCGTAGGCCCGACAGTGACGGGCCGGCAGAAAGGTGAAGATCGTGCCCTTTTCAACTCCCGCTTAAATGCTGGTGTGTTTGCAAATCGGTGTCGAACGATTACGCCACTTGCTCGCTCGTGCGGCCTGACAGCGGAGGCACCGTCGGTTTTATATTTTTGGCTGATTCTCGCACCCCGCTCGGTTGGCTTAATTTCACCGCGTTTGTTGTGCTGGTCATCAACGGAACTTTCCCGCGCGGCAGCACGGAAAACTTTATATAATCAACGCGCCGCCCGATGTGGGTGCCGCATTTCGACATGTCGCTTTTGTTTGTTATTTTCCGCCTGAAAGTTTGTTTATTTATTTGCGCCCGGTTGCAGGTCAGTCGGCGCAACCCGGCACGTGCTCGCCCGTTTGGCCCAGTGGAAAGCGAGCGCGAACTTGATCCGGAAGGCGAGAGTGTTTTTGGGTTTGTTTACGAACGGCGTGGGAACTGTGACTGTTTCGGGTTTGTCTATTTTTTGTGTTAACGCTAGTTTCCGCTTTTATTACGGCTGTGTTTTTCGACGGGTGTGGTGTTACGTGTTGATTAGCAGCAGTTGTTTTGTGATCTCATCCTAAAACCATTCCTCCCCGGGATTGGTGAATGCAATAACGAATGCATCGTTAGGAGAAGACATTGATTGCCACGATTGGAGGTGCATCCGATGATGAATGAATCGCAGTCAGAACAAAGAACAATTTATTATTTTTATATTCTTAACAAACAAACACGATCCCGGTGAGCCGTTGGAATGCATTTGTGATTTGAAAAAAATGTTTCCCAACCTTCATCCGGTCGTTTAAAACAACTTCGTTTAGCGAAGTTATAAATTTTTAACGTCTTCCTCTCAGATCTCCCCCAAGAGGGCGTTTGAAATACGTTTGCGGGACAGGACGGCATGCTAACACGCGATGAATAAAGAACGGAAAAGGTGCAGATAAACTTGAGCTTCTAAAAGAGTTCCGGCACGGACTCGTGCGGTCACTGCACCGCCAGGGAAGAAGACGTCCAGATATTTCGCGCAATTAAGCAGTCACCACACGACTCCCTTGACCGTTTTCAAGGAGACTCATCCAGCATCCGCTGGCGAAACGAACCGGGTCCGGGCACCACACGCGGGTCAAACTCGGAATTCCGCGAACACTCGGAACAACGAAAGCGGCTGTCGATAGCGGAGAGCAGTCGATGGATTTAGCAGATTACACCCTGCCCATGCTGGAAGGAAGAAGGGAGCCGTGCGTGTGTACAAGAAGTTTTTACCTCTCGCACCACCCTCGAGGCGCGCGTGTGAAAAGTGAAACGCATAATTATGCAAACATTAAAATACAATAAATCCGGCCAGGATTACCGCGTGCGTGGTTCCCGGAGGGGATGAACTTCGAGGACGCTGCACCCAGTCGGCAGCTTGACGGGCTGCTTCTTGAGTGAATGTCCTTGGAATGGGACACGCCGGCCTATCGGGTCGTATCCATTCATCTTTAGCCGTTTCTGTGCAAAGTGCATTTTACCTCGATTTGGGCTTCGGGCAATGGTGTACTGATCCGGTGAAGCTGTTCTGTGAGCTAGCCACATGCTAGGCTCGTCGTCGAACTGACGAGTAGATTCATGAGTCAGGATTTTCTTTCAGGTAAAAGTGAAGTTCTGATGGGAGGGTCGGGAGAACAGTTCCCTTCACCCAAACACCACGCCTCGCACGAACGCCTTGCCCGGCCATTAGCTTGATTCTTTGTTTGCCCTCTCCGATGGCATTTGGTTCACATTACCTTGCCTTTGACAGCCTAGAACCTCCGGTTTAGCTCCTCCAACAATGTACCATTATGGATGCACTGACGCAACGGCTCGGCACTGTGTATTTACGCAGTGAGGGTGGGGTGCGAACTTGATCGTTACCGGATCGACGGCCACGCCGTAATAGCACACGAAAATCTCGATTAAGCAATATTCCCTGCCCCAAACTAGATCGCGAGAAAAGGCGAGAGTGACGCCGTGACTGAAGCCGCAGACGGCTCCACCCGTAGGCAAACGTCGCGAATGAATACGCTCGATTGTAGCAGTGGAACCGACCGGCCTAAACCGGCGCGCCAAACGGAAAATATCGCCCGCGGAAAGCGGTTCGCAGATAAATGGCTCATTGTCGGTTCGATGGTTCGAGGCCATGGGTGGAAGTATAAGACCGTGCATCGTTTTCGCTTTTTTTCGTTTTTTGTTTTGGTTAGTTCCCCACAGCTTTGGGTTTTTGTCTGCGCGTGGGAGACTCGAGCTAAAATTGGTCAAGCTCTAGCTCTATTTCGTCCCGCTTCTTCGATCCGTCCGTTCGCCCCGATCGGCTTCGAGATCATTAAAAAGGGAAAAGAAACAGCGTTTGCTAATCTCGTGGCGCTAGATTTCGGTCCGCGTGCCAACATTCTGGTCCAATGGTTCGGAAACACGCCATACTCCCATCAGCAAACCACCTCAAACAGCGGCGGGACACACATCGGTGTGCATCGCACCCATTGCTTCTTTGAGCGAGAGTGAAGCGTTGAAAGTGTGCGGGAAAATGATAGGCATATGATCGTTTCGCTGGAAATGATTGTGGCCCGTGCACCTAGCCGCTCGAGAGGCTGCAACTCGTGGCTGGCGTGAAAGTGAAATCCACCGGAGTCACCTCGGCATACAGGAACCGGTCACGGTAATTGGTACGGAGATCCAGCGTATCGCATCGCGTGCGTCCATTGCTTTGCGCTTGCTTTTCGTCGCCACCCTGTCGTCGACGTGGCAAAGATTCCAAAAACCTGCTTGGGAAGTTAAGGATTTGCCAGGGTACGGCAGGCGCGTACAGCTTCACCCGATCAGCGCGCTAAGCGAACTTTGCTGTTTTATTTCCAGCCCCATTTGTGTTGGTCCTTTATTGTTGTGTATTCACGCCGATAAAAAAAACTCGATTTTTTAGTGACGAGATTGTGGTTTTGGAGTTTTTATTCGCTTTCTCGTCTGGCAACGATGGTTTGGACGTTTTTCGGGCTGATTTCCGATGGCTTTCCGCTGGCTTCGAGGTACATTGGAATCGATTCTGAATGCTGGATTATATACGTACGGCCTAGTTAAACTCCGCGACGATGAGCGCGGAGGGGACGTGAAATAAAAAAAAAACTGGTCCACGCGCAACATGAACATGAAGGAGTCTCCATTTGACACCGTAAAACAACATCGAAAACCTTCTTTTGAAAAAAACACACACGCTCGCACACACAAGCCCTCGAAATTCGACATCAGCTTAAGAAAAGAACAGATAAGGCGAGCAACCAACCAATCGCCACACCACACAGCGTCAACGAAACAGGATTTACATCGCACCGTTCCCGGGGCGACCACGATGACGTAAGCTCGTGCAGATCGTGCCCGGGAACCGGAAGAGTGCTGAGTGTCTGCCTGATCGAGAGCAAATAAAATAAAACAATTTGCCAAAAACGTTCCACCGCCAAAAACGTGCCGCCGGTTAGAACGAACCATCGGGAGGTTCGCGGGTGCTTGAGACTGATCGAGAGCAAATCAAGTGGCCGGGCAGGCCGTTGGCGATGGTTGAAAGGTTTTAAGGAAGTGGTCACATTATCTGGTTTCGTGCGGCGTTCCGTGCCATTAAAAAGCGAGTGGGACAAGAGTGAATTGGACGGCGAAACCGGCGACTCATCGTGCCCTGGCACTGGTAGGATGGATTATTAAATTGAACAAATTTATCAGAACAGGTTCTCTCCGAACTTGTTTTCGTTACACGGCCACGAAAATTGTGTTCTAGCGCTCGGACCCTCGAAGCGGAGAAGTAATTTCCGCACCGAATGCTTCCAATCTGGTACATAGACGGTCGCAGCAGCAGCAGCAGCTGTGGACGAAGAATACGTCTCACGGGATCGAATGACGCATTGCCTCGACCGGACGCGTGACATAATTGTCTCCGTCCGCCATTCCCACCGGCAGGAGGGCAATCTTCTTCCGCCCACCCAACCTTCAAGCAGGTTCGTCGGACCAACGCGTACTTTATGAATGATCGAACGCATCCACATCCGCAATCGAGCCGAGTGCTTCCTACTCTCGGCAGACGGCAGACGGTTCTACCGCCCACGCGGACAATTGGTGGCCGGCGAGAACCATTGATTGCACTGCCACCTACCCGGTGTGTTACCTGTTTTGCGGACGGAGCGATCATCGTCCAGCCGCGCGAGTCGATTGATTTACGATCTGCTCTAGCAGCGAGTGTTGGACGCGCCTCGAAGGCGGTCGTTCATCATTTGTCACGCGAAAGTTCTACGCGAGGTCGAGGGAGATTTTTATTGGTCGTATCTTAATTAGATTGGTCTGACTACTTCCCGACAAATGACTCCCGTTTTGTTGGTGATTTGTGTCGCAATATAGGCTCGGTTCGCGCGACTAGCGCAAAACATACCGACTTTCCCTCCGTGACAGCTTCATTAGAATGCCGTGGGTACGAACAATGCCACTGGGAAATAAAATTACTTGTAACAGTTGATCGTAACGCGATCGGCTTATGTCGCAAGTTGTCCACCGATACGCCATGTTCGATTGTGGACGATTGACAAGCTGCATGTTTTGCATGAGGCTAGGTTGTACTAGCACCATACTCGCCCGATGTCGCGCTTCTAGAACGTTAGGCTGCGTCCCAT
The DNA here is from genome assembly GCA_000956275.1 of Anopheles koliensis. Taxonomy (NCBI): domain Eukaryota; kingdom Metazoa; phylum Arthropoda; class Insecta; order Diptera; family Culicidae; genus Anopheles; species Anopheles koliensis. The sequence continues at coordinate 4,506 of JXXB01037693.1, read as the reverse complement.
AAACTCACCGCGCTCGTTAGAGCGAACGAAACAGGTGTTAATTATGCAAAATGCGACCCGAAGTAAGTGGGCAGTGGACGCGTACCCGGTACGGGTCTCCGGTGTGGCAAAAGTCAACGGCGGCTGCGACTGATGGGGTTCGCAATAGGACCCCATAAATTATAACGCACCCGGGCAGGAGGACAGCCGAGATCGCGAGCGATCTCCAACCGTTGCCGTGCGACATGCGCCGAGTTGATGTGGTGACCCGGGGAGGGAAACCGGTTGGCCCGAACCGGTGGCGGGACGCATGATAGATGGTCCATTTTATGGCTGTACAATGTCTCTCGCTGGGCGATAATTCGCATGACACACATGTCACGACGGGAGGAGTAGCATGTGTGGAGGGTGGGATTTCCGAGATCCGAGCCGAGATTAGAGCGCAAGATCAGATTAAAATGAGGCAGATCGAAATCAGCGATAAAACTCATTTGCTTCCACACACCGCGAGCTAAGGAATTGGAATGGATGACAACGGATTACTAGTGTTTAGTCGCCCGGGCTTATGAGATTGGCCGCTAGTTCTTGTTGCAACCAGTCGCTGCCGGACCGGGGCTTGGCTTACCCCAAAACGGACGGATATCTCAATCACCCGCAGGTTGCAGCCCGCTGGTCCACCGACTTTCTTTTTGCGTCACCAGTTTATGACCTTTCGTCGAGTTCTCGCGCATATGGATGACAGCCCGCTGCTCCCTGCCCAACCTCATCACGATCGTTCACGAACTCTAATTGCACTGCCTTACAAGGCTTAATCAAAGGGAACACCTCATCCATCATCTTTTCTCCCCGGCGTCGGTGAATTCTTTGTTTCGCCCTTTTCCACCCTAGCCCGGAGACCGGATGCTTAGATGAAGCGAGATATAAAATAAAAAACCAACGCCGAATAAAGAGATACATGTCCAGTGCGGTGCGCTCGGCCGCAGTCTCCATCGCCGAATGCAACAACTCTTTCGCGCACATCACGGCGAGTTCAGGGGTTTTCGCTGTTAATACGGTGAAAGTCGGCGTCGTCAGGGAATCACTCAACTAGTCCGTCACCCAGCCAGTCAGTCAGTCAGTCAGTCAGTCAGTCAGGCAGGCAGGCAGACAGTCAGGCAAATGAGTGGGCTGCCAGTAAATCCCGGGCCGTAAGCAGCAATCGCAGATGCCGGCCGAGGTCCGCTCAAATGTGCAGCTACGTGTAACCCAAAATGTTACACACCGACTCGAATGCACACACAAAAAAAGAAGTGGAAAACAGTGGGGTTCAGATTTTTCTCATGGCTTACCGTTTTTTTTTTCGTTCTTAATGCTCGAAAGCAAGATCACAAATTTCATGTATGAATAAAACCGACACGAATGCAGGCAGGCAGGCAGGCAAGGTTTCAAGTCGAAAGGAAGTGCTGCCTGCCCGATGTAGATCCCTTCGCGGTGAGCAAGATTGACATGACTAATACGTAGATCATTACACGGTTCCCCACGACCCAGTGTGCATGATTTCGCGCAAACCGCTCGCCAACCAGTGGGACAGATCAGCGATTAGGTTGAGAAATGATCTAGATCACCGAGCGTTCGGGGCTGCTCCGGTTCCAAAATGCTAACTGCATCCATTCGCCGGCTCGATCCGATTGGGAGCCCTGTGGTGGTTTTAAGCAAGCGCAGCGATTTGCGTGCTTTGGCTTCGATCGATCGGGGTTTAACCTTTGACTCGCCTTGGCTGCCGGGGACGGGCAGTCTTCGCCGACGCCGCTGGAGTTGTGGGCCGTGGAGAGAAAATTGAATTAAAACTATCACCGATCACGCCCGCACGCGCCCGCCAGCATGCTTCCTGTATTTTTTTTTTTTTTTTTGAAAACCCACTGCCAGAGAACGGTCTGACATCGCACGTCACTCAACCAAACAAGCAATCACGTGAGAAGTTACCATCCAGGGGTTGTTTTTTTTATATTGGCAGTCTCATTGCGCTTGCTTTCGGGAAAGAGGATTTACCTACCAAAGTATACTCAATCTTCGTCGGAGTTTCCGAATATCGAGTGTTTACCAAGCTTCCTACCGTGCACCGTGCAACTACAATGTTAAGTGCCTTTTTCGCGGGATGGTTGGGCACCTGCCGAAATGACATATGATCGCGTGCGTGCGTGCACGCCGAACACGACCACAATCATTCTGCTCATGGCAGCAGCCATTTATCATCACCCACTTGGCGTCCGCCTTGGCGGGGAAGGAATCAAATAAACGATCGCTACACGATCGCATTTGCAGCCAGCCACGACCTGCATGGGGCTGGAGCTCCGTTTAGGGCTTTGGGGGAACGTCACCGCTTTGCTTTGTTTGCAGCGTGTGCGATGCATTGATTTAATTTCGCTCCATACGGACACAATCAAATTGGCTGAGGGATTGGTTGAATTTATTGCACCAGCCGGTTGTGCAATCGATCGATCTTCACCACCCGCGACGGAATGGGAGCAGGAGTGGCTTGGTAGCCCAAAAAAGTAATCCTTGTAAATTGCAGCGCGTCGCGTCGGTAGAACCGCTCTCCGTACACACTTACTTTTGCTCCGTTTCTCTTCGTAACATCGCGCCCGGTAGAACTAGATCGGTTGCCCCGAAAACCGAAAGTTGTTTCGAAGGAGGATGCGATACGAACCAGTTCCACCGTGGGCGACCACTTTTCGTGTTTGTCAGGTGGAAAAGCCTCCTTCTTTGCGTAAGATCCCTTTGCCTCCGATGGTCGCCAGTAGACAGAAAGCCATTTACTTTCAAATTCAAAGCTTGTGAAGTTTTTCCGAATTTCGTGCTGCTTGTTTTTTTGTTGCCGCAACGGCAACTGGCGGTGCGAAACTGCAATTACAAATATATTGATCTTAATCAAGTTCTTGCAAACCGGCGGTGGGTCCTTCGCCAAGAAAGGACTCGTTTCGGCGCGTTGTCGCTCTTGTCCACTTTTTTTTGCCGTTACGAAAATCGACGTACGGAGAGAAGGAGGAGGATGAAAAAAAAAACGAAATGAAACAACCCCAGACCGGTACGCTCTTATTATGTGATGAATGATTTATGAAGCAGAAAATCACTCTCATTTTCAGACAAAGCGAAACGCACACAGGACGGGAGCCAAAGCGGCGTTTAAGCAACCGTCCGGAATGGGGACAGTTTTTTTTGCTTCTTCTTCTCCCGTTTGCTGCCGTTTCGATCACGTCACATCGCCCGCCCCGATCGTTTAGCGTCCGCAGCGCAGCATAACCGCAGCATGCATGCGAGCATTCATTAGCAGATGATCGGAAAACTCATGTCAATTACATAAAAATAATCAATCCATCTCGGGCAGTTTTCCGTGATCTCCCGATTGCCGATCGCGGGGACGCGATTGTTGCGAATTTGAAGGTGCATAGTTGCAAGAGCAACCGTACCTACGGGAACGGCTCGACAGCCGAGCGGGAGATATTTATATTGATTCCTTTTACGAATGCAAAAGAGAAAGGCACGGCGACGGTGGACAGAAACGAGCCCGGGTCGAATTCTTTCCCCTGCGATCCTTGAAGAGCGCTCTCCCGTTAGGCTGTTGCATTTCTCTTATATGGTAACGACTGGCATACCGAAGCAGTGGGTGCAATATTGGCGTGCCATGATGGTTTGCTGAGCTTGCGAAACACAGGCTTGCCTAGGATGTGTCTCGGCTAACTTCCTGCGCGCGGGTAAACACGGCGAATAACGAGCAGTGCGCGAACCATCCCGGCATTAAAAAAAAACACACTTATGATGATCCGTCCATATCGAGCACCACTCGCGAGCGGCCCGTGGAAGGCCACGGCGATTGTCATTCATCCAAAAAATCGATGAGACACACCAAACATCAAAAAGCCGCCCGAAATGCCGTAAAAGGTGATTGTCGAAACTTTACGACCGTCATGTTTCAAGTGGTGTATTAACTATTGACGAGCGAGCGAGAGAGAGAGGTGCCAATATCGAGGAGGAAAAACCGTGTGGCTGGCTGCTCGAGTGAGCCCATGTCGAGCGCTCGGCCAGGCAGCATAAAAACCCACCCTGCTTGCCCCAACAATGGGCAGACCGCGCGGGAGCAGTGAAAGGTGTCAACTTGACATTCAAGTTCGGTTCGTCTCCGAAACGCCGCGGGGTGACGGGATGTGTTTTTATGTCCGTCCCTGTCCGGTCGGCGAGAACGATTCGATCGTGGCTAAATGATCGCCCCAGCCAGCAGATTTAGCATGTTTCAGGGTCAATCCTGTCGTTCGGGGAGGTTAAATGAAAACCCGCGGAGAGAACGGCTCCGTGCGGTCTCGCTGGCTGCGTTCATTAGCTATGGGCAAGGCACCGATAGTGACGTGGACGTGTGCAATCGATTGTCTTAACGCACGACCGGTAAAAGGTTTGCGTGCAAAAATAGACGACGCAACATTTTATTCCATGCGCTCCTATAGCCTTTCCTGGTCGGCGTGTATGAATAATTGAAATTGTAAATTACAGACCGCT
>JXXB01037561.1:0-27670 GCA_000956275.1 Anopheles koliensis | reverse complement strand
TGAAAAACGCGTATTATAATTATATTCACCATTGCGATCGCAAACGGCCGGGCGGCACAAATAAACATTATTCAATTCACTTCTTTAATTTATTCAAGAAATTCCGCACACATTTCCCCCCCTCCCCCTGCACAGTTTTCATCCCTTACGCGCCTTCGGCAGGAGGCGTTATAGTTTCTGTGACTACTCTATTGCTATCGTGTTTCGTCCAACCCAATCGCATCAGTTTTCGGATAATAATTTAGTACTAGCGCACTCACACCTACTCGACGTAGCTTCATTCCTAATAACGCATGCTTCACGTATCGTTTTGTATTGGTATATCCGCGGCAAAATCCCTACGCAACCTAGCCTACGCAGCCGGAAACAACTAACCTGCAGCCTAGCAAGCCTTTAAAATTCCTCCCCTCAGCCATTTTATTTCCTTCTCACAATGCTGTTTGTTTCTTGGCCAAACCATTTAACTGCCGCTACCGTTAAATGTGCCTGAGAGTACAGAGGTATGCATAAAGCTAGGCTACTCTAAGCAATACGTACAAAAGATAAGAAAAAAAAACTAACAACTAAATCTCACTCCTATCTCTCACTCACGTACGATTGGCTTTCTTGTTTTTTGCGCTACTAATGAAATAAAATTAATCATAAGGGACATTTGTTTGCTAGCAGGAATTCGCTAATCGAAAGAATTTCAATTCTAGTTGTCGAAAGTGGCATAAATTCCGTCGTTCGAAGGGTTTGTGTCACGGATAACAGTGTGGCTAGAGATATGGTAATTGTTTTCATTTACCACAAAAACTGATTTTGTTTTAAACCGGACGGATAATTCATTCCTGTTTTTGCTTTTAAAGCTTAGGTTCGGTGTTATTGTTCGGGTCCGTAACAAGTATTTTGAATACAAACATAAAAAATCAGTGCAAAAACTAGCACTTAACTTTTGTGAAAGCATCCTATTGCAAATAATTTATACACACAAAGGCTGCTGCAACTGATCAAACTGATTCTTTTTTTTCAGCCTATCGTTTCCAATTTTGTGCTACGACCTACTCCAGGAACAGTGTAACCCGAGACACAAACCTACACTACAAAGGGGTACAAATTTTGCAGTCGCTCCAAATATTTTACCATTCTTCACAAGCAAGGTCTACTACCGTGTAAAAACGTGCTACAAAATATTCGAATAACAAAAAAATACATATATACTGCATGAGTTTCTGTTTGTTAGTGTTTTAATGCATGTCGCAATTGATTCAGCCTATATGTTTGATTAAAATAATTTGTTTCACTTGATGCACAGTTCTACCAAATCCCTATCTGTACAATAACAACCTATAGCACTTTCGCACTAACACGTTACCGCTATCGTGAAGATCATTGCTTTTTTGTTCTGGCCAACACTTTCGAAGCAGTTTACCGAATGAGATTAATTATGCCCCACTACAAAAGCGAGAACAAAACGGTGCTCCTCCAAGATCGTACGAACACGATCGCGAAACTGTTTCGTTCGCAATCGATCTACGACTTCAGTTTAACGCTATTACATTAGAGTTCATCTTCACCGTATGTTAAAGGTGTATTTTGCATTGCAGTTTTGATTATCTCGTAGTGTAGTGTAGTGTAATAAAAACCATTTCTTGTTGAATATATAATTTCAGTTTTTTTTTAATATACCGAGACCGAACATCGAAAGCGTCATCCTTTCCTTTCCGTGATACCAATAGTATATTGCTTGTATTCAGTTCTGCCTTCAAACGTACGTGTCCGCGGATGTGCCATCTGCAGTTCATCTTACGTTATGCCTTATTGATTCTTTAATTACCTATTTCACCACCGTTCACCAACGACAGCGAGCGCGTTGGCAGCAGCGAGTTCGAACGTGCACTAACACGAAGCTAATTAGACGTATAAAATGATCGTTCTGTATTGAACATTCTGTGCTACATTTATCCAGGGGCACGATCGTTCTGCTGCTACGAAAAGTGTTGCCCGTTGCTACTACGTCCCATTTGATTGTGGTGATTGTGCAGCGATCGGAGAATCGGAGCTCTTCTTCCCAGCTCCCTGTGCTCGCAGTGCTAACAAGAAAGGCGTGCAAAAATGACCCCATAATCCGGTTCCGGCAGATCAATCGATCAGGAAGACACGGCGCACGGCGTGTCCTACTGCTCTCCTGCTGCTAAAACAAACCACACGCACTTCGACACGAAGAGGTTATCGAACAAAAAAAAAACAAACAAAAAGCAAACCACGAGTGTGGAGGACTGTGGACAACTATTCGGTTTTAAACAACTGGTAGCAACTGGTAAGTAGAGGTATTTGGGTTAGTTTCGACTTACGATTTGGTAAACTAACGATCCGCTTTCCTTACGCACTGTGGCAAAATGAAATCTAAAGGAGGGGAAAAACCGCCCGCCTCGTCGCCAGCAACGCATTAAAAATGTTACTTAGTATGAACGAAAACAATCGTGCGAGGTTATTTACAATCCTATCCGGTTGCTCTATGCTGTGGGAAGTGGTTAAATCCAACGGTCTGCTACTGCTTCCTACCGCGTACTGTAAAACAAATTCCATAAATATTCTCAGTTCACCTAGCTACATTCTCACTCACGAAACGATAACGACTCTTCCTATTGGCTCGCAGGATGCACACAAAACGGAACCGGAAAGGGGACCGGTCTAGCCGTTCCGTTTCAGCAGATAAAACACTAACGTAAAGCAAACGATGAAGAATATCATCAAACAAATCGACACTATCATTATCAGTGCGATAACCGTGCTCCGAGGGCCCTGGAGATCGGAGCTTTCGTCAAGTATGATCGAACTTGAGACTAAAAATCGATAAGGCGCGCACCGTGGCAACAAATAAGTTGAAGAAAAAAAAACAACTCAAGCAAAATCAAACACAGAAACACATGCACATGGCGTACGGGTATGGTGAATGTTTCAATCACAAGAACAGCGAATAAAAATAAAGAAGAAAAGTGAAGGAAAAAAAAAATGAAACTATTAAGAGATCACATCAGTCAATTTTCGATACGGGTGAGTGTATTAAACCCTGAAATCTCCAAACTGCAAACATCGAAATCTTGTGTTTAGTTTTTGTTGCGGGTTTGGCTGATTGGCGTTCATTAACTATCAAATGTAGCTAACCGCTTTTATCATATTTTTTTATTTCACCCGCCAGGTCCTTTTAAGCAACTAAAAAATAAGCATCATTTGGTATAAACAAAAAAAATCATATGCAACCAGGGTAGAGCAATCGGAAACAATTCCCCTATGCAACAACATATTCGGGTGAAGATCAAGGGTTGCACGTGCGCCGAACAGTTAAAAAATGGCAGATTGGCAGTCTTAGGACCTTGCTTTTGTTCACAATTCTTTCCCTTCGAGTATCACTCCACGTCCAACCCTGTACTGTTCACGCGTTCGTGGGTTCGGACAGAGCAAGCTCGCAACCGACCGAGTGTCCAACCGAAAACCGATCCAATTAAACAATTTCTTCCATACCTGGTTTTAATCGTGCCGATAGGCTGTCGGTGGTGGAAACGGCGGTACCGGTTGGTTTTGATGCTTGTGCATTTGCGCTTGGTGCCGGTGTTACTTCCTCCGGTTCCTCGACGTCCATTCTCGTGACGGGTGTGTCCCCTTCCGGCTGTTCGGTGATGGTTTGGGTCGTTTTACTTGTGTCGTCTGCGTCATGCCCGTCATCCCCATCGTCGTCCTCTTCGTCGTCCTCTTCGATTAGCTTGCGGGCCAGTTTGACCGCCTCGAACTCGTTGTAATGCGCCTTGCGACGTCGTTCGAACTCAAGCTTTCGTTTCTTCTGCTCCTCGCTCAGTTCTTCCTCTTCCTCCTCGTCATCATCGTCCTCGTCCAGGTCCTCTACAGAAACAGCGTCGCTCCGCGCGTCAGCAGCTACACGTAATCTAAAAAAAAAACGCGGAATTGAATGACAACAAACAAAACCACACATTTCATGGCTTGCTGTGGTGGCAATTTCAACCTACCGCTCTGCAAGCAACTCCGCGTCCAGCTGATCGACATCCGCTGTTTCCACATAGTTGTAAGGAGTCTTCGGCTCATCCACCTTCATGTGCCCATAATCTTTGTCCGGCGGATGGTAGGTCTGCAGTACGTTCAGTTCATCGAATTTGGCACTTTTTCTGTGTCTAAACGGAGGAGGTTTGATAAAAAAAAACATTTTTGCCAAAACGTCGTCACCTTTCCAGCCCCAATTGACGCTACACTTACACGGACGATGCCGCCGAATGCTTGTCGAAGCTGCTGGACGATTTTAGAATGCCCTTACACGGCTTTTTTGCATCCGGCGAGTCCGAACTGAAGGACATTTTACGTACTCTGGTTTCTCCGCTAATTTTGACGGCTAATTGTAGGCGAAGGTTAAATGGTAGAAATATAAGCCGCGTCGCGTCGTACAGCGAGCTGGAATGAAAAAAATCAAGCACAGAAACGGATCAGTGAACGGTAAAGGGAGGAAAAAGGAAGCGTGTCGTATAATCTCATAAACCGTTCGCACCGAGTTTTCGCATCGATCACACCAGCCACAGCGACTGGCGCGTGAGTTACACACCGAACGTAAGATTGATTGTTTGCGAACCGATTTCACAAAACACATTCCATTACTATCACATCATAACAATCGAAACCGGACGCAGCACCGCCCCACCTATCAACGCGGTCCAGAACGTTGACGGTGTATGGAAAAGGTTTTTGCTCAACTTACCGTGCTTTGAATGCGAACTGCTCAAGCAAGCCGTATGTGTCCTTAATACACTTCACACCGGTTCGATAATCCGGATGCGGCTATCCGAGGAATCGTGAACCGTGAAGATTACGTCTTAATTTAGGCCCACCACCCACAATATGCTTGCACGCTGCTGTTAGAATGTTGAGTAGGTCGCAAATGTTTCCGCGAGTAATCTTACGACAGTATCATTAAGCCTTATCGAAAGCGATTTTGAGGGTAAAACAAAAAAATAGTAGTCACGAATAGAAAATTTACTGAAACACGGTTGTTTTCTTCGCGAGAAATATATCTTTTCAGCGAACAATTTTACCGAAAACGCGAACAGTTTGACAGATTGGGGGGGAAATCATTCTTTGACAGCATCTCTTTGACGATTCCCACTTGACGGTTCCCATTTGAAGGGCACCGATTGCTGAATAAGAAAACAATAAACCCCAGTAACATTTTACCATGCAGCATCGATTTATTAGGGTAAAAATTTATTCGGTAACATTTTAACGAGCAATATCACTTATTTTGGCTGAAATTTTCGTTCACTCCATACAAATCCGAAACGCAACAATGTCTTCGCTAGATTTATCGGAGACACATAACCCATTTGTGAGTATTTTCCATACAAATCCTAAAGACGTTTTTTGATTTCCGAGTCGGGAGCGTGTATTTTCAACAATAATTTTTGCTGAACATGTAGCATGATTTTTTGTTGAAATCGCGCATCTGATAAAGGAAAATCGCATTCTTTGCCGGATGGGTATCACCTACGATTGCAGTGTAGATTGATTGATTGGGATGATTGAGATATTTTAAGCAAAAAGTTATTTAAAACTATAGTGACATTATTTTTCAAATAATAACAGTAACTTATCATATTAATTACTTGAGTGACATTACATAAAGAATGGAGAAAGTAACACATTTTCCAGTCCTACTTGGACTAAAAAAAACTTAACATGTTGAGTGCTATAATTCAAACCAAAGTCTCGTTTAATCTGGAAATCCCTCTTGCTGCTCACTCTTTTATATGAACTTATTTATGTACACAGCTGTGATGCCAGAAGCATTCCGCCGATTATCGTAGCAGAATTCGTTTTTAACGCACAGTTTTAACGTGAACCTCATGTAACATGGATCTCATGGCTTTTGTTAAAAACGGTTTAGTTTCGGTTCAACAGGTTTTTGAAAGGAAATGTGCCATTTATTTCACAATTGTCTTGAGTTCAACAGTTTTACTATGTACCATCGCAAATCTATTTATTCTAAACACAACCCCAAATCGTGTCACCTCGATCGGATCATTTATATCCAGTAACGGCTCGGAACACTTGCTTCCATGTGCTATTACAAACCCATATGCAAGAGACGCAATCAAACGTGCCGTAAGTGATGAGTGCAAAATCAAAATAGCGAACGCAGCATGTAAAAGCGATAAAGGCACTCTTATTCCACGTGAACTACCGTACCGATGCCCTCGAGGAGATTATGCACCGTATCGTCCGGTCGGATGTTTCCCGTTTGGAACATTAAATCACCAAACTATCGCTATTCAAACATCGGACAACACACCTAAATTATGTGTCGATATGTGCACGCAACGAAACTATAGCTACGCTTTGCTACAAAATGGGTATATAGGATAATGGGATAGCAAACCAATAGAAGATGATTTTGTCAACTGTTTTCTTCAGCGATATATGCTACTGTAACGAAAAGAAACCGAATGGAAACGAAAAACTTGATAATACTTTGTGCACCGTCCCGTGTGCTGGAAATCCTAAACAGAATTGCGGTGGACTTATGGTGTCTATGGTCTACGAAACAGGGCTATCAAGTAAGTATAAGTCAGTTTATGCAAAATGGCATTGAGTTTCAATACATGTAAACACTCTACTTTAGGGACCCCACAGCAGCCAATAAAACTCTATCCCAACCCTCGGGAGCAGCCAGTGCGGATAGCGTTTCTGTTGATGTTTCACAAACGAAACGTTAGACAAATCCGTCGTCTTCTTCGTGCAATCTACGACCAAAAACACTACTACTATATTCATGTCGATCAAGTAAGTATACAGCGTTTTATGGCTTCAAGCTACTATTTTCATGTGAATGCCTTTTCTTACAGAAACAACATTATCTTCACCGAGAGCTTCTGAAGTTGGAAAAAGATTTCCCCAACATTTACGTCACGCGTCACCGATACAATATAACGTGGGGATGTTTTTCGCAGTTACAAGCCATGTTAGCATGTTTGAAAGATATGCTCAGCATGCCGACATGGAAGCCAGATTTTATACTAAATATGAGTGAGAGTGACTTTCCGATCAAAACAATACAGAAATTGACCGAATTTCTCTCCGCAAATCGAGGGCGCAATTTTATGAAATCACAACAAATAACAACGGTCGATGATTATATCAGTGATTCAGGATATGACATGAACTTTGTGGAATGTGAAGATCATATGTGGCTCATTGGGCAACGCAAGCTACCCTCCGGTATCGTGGCAAACGGGGGAAGTGATTGGTTTTGTTTCTCAAAGGAATTTGTAAAATATTTGCTCGATGTCAATAACGACTTGATCGGTGGCATGATGAATCTAATGGAGTATTCCGGATTTAGTACGGAAAACTTTTTCCTACAGGTCCTACTAAACTCACACTTCTGCCACACGCACTACGATGACAATCTGCGGCTAATAAGCTGGGTTAAGAAACTCGGTTGTGCAGAGAATCGAAATGTTGACTGGATTGGATGCAGTCCCCTTATTATTCGACGCAACAGTTTGTCAAATCTTTACCACTTCATAAAGGATGAAGTGTTTTTTGTCCGTAAAGTTGATCCCATTGTCGATCAGCTCGTTATATTGCAAATGGAAGAGAACACGTTTGGTAAGCACGCTTCGAGTGTACCGAACCTGAATGCCTATTGGCAAAACATCTATCATCATTTGGACGAGAACCATGAACCGAGGATACCGGCCGTTTTGAATGTTGCTAACATTTTACTAAACATCGGGAACCAATTTGAACCCTATGAGGCTTTCAAGGTATTGGAGATTACTCATTATTTTGATAAAAATGTGTTCGTCGGATTCCTTATCCGTTATTTGGCCTCGATTAAAAACCATCAGTCGGAGATGGAGATATTAGTCAAGCCAAAAAGTGCTTTTACTCGTATACCCATAATCCACAATCGCCTGTTGAAGGAAAAGTTTGAAAACTTTAAACTTGAAATTTCGACTGCCACTGACGCAGTGGAAAAGCTACCAATCGACTTTGATGTGGTGCACAGTATAAACAGGCTGCCCATACTGATAGTACACTTGCCAGTGAATGAAAAATTATCGTTTGCCATCAATCATACCATCACGGTGGATTGGATCGATCCGCAGCAGCGATCGGTAGCGATAGAACATTTCAATATTGAAGAACATCCAAACAAGTTTAACCATCACCCACTACAAAGCACTGCACTGAATACACCTCTCGCTGAAGGTGTTTGGCGTGCGGAAGTAGCCGTCAATGGTACTGCAGTTGGGCAAATAATTTTTTTAATGTTCACCGACGAGTCCATACTGCAGCCGTCATTGGCAATTGAACGTTTCTCATGTCCGAGTACACCGTTTGTTGAATTATTTTTAAACATTTGTAAACTACCTTATGGTTCTTATATACTCCAACAGCAAGCACGACGCAATGCCCTCGTACAGCTTTTTCAAATCGAAAGTACCTGCATTGTGTTCGGGGAAAATAGTGATAAATCGCTACAGAAATGTTGTGATACACATTGGAGTAGTCTATCGCTAGACCCGAAAAGCGATATGCACTATCGTGTGTAAACACGTGTTTAAGATTGATGTAAATAAAATTAACGGACGAAATCTAAATCAATTTGAATTTATTTCAATCGTCTTAAAACGTCTTAAGAAATAAATGGATAACTGTCAAACTCAGCCTTTCTTTCTTCTTCTCATCCCCTTGCCTCTTTCGCCCACAACCCAATGTTGTCAAAACATTTTCTTCTTCACCTTCACGCCTGTTCTTCGTATCTTCTCGCCGTCTTGTGTTTTTTTCTGGCGGTTCTCCAATAATCTGGAGCAAGAACCACGACATCGCTTAATTAGATGTAATTTGATTCTCCGACATCGACGTAATCGGACGTGTACGTATACCGCTCCGTGGGCCCGAGTGCCTACGTCAACAATCCTGCACGGCTAGTTAACACATTTCTCGTACTCGCTCGTGGCAGGTTCGCGGCGAAGGAATAGAATCTCTTCAGTAACGGATCATGTTCAACGCGGACAGGTGAATGAATTTTTTCCAGTACCTCTTCACGACGGTTCGGTAGCGGTTCTCGTTCTACAGCGCGGCTGGCACCAATGCGCTTAAGGCTGAAGCTTCCACGTGCAGGTGAAGTTTTTAATCGAGGCAGAAATCGTGTCCCGTCTCCACCATTCGAGGGAGTTGTGCCGTTGGCCAACTCTTTGCCGTGGGAAAGCAAACATCTCCGGCGAAGATGCAAAAGTTTCCTCTGCGCTTGATATGGCGCTACAAGGTATTCGTGCTGATCGGATTTATGATCGTTGCCGCTCAGCTGTTCCTTGCGTATAAGCTCCTGCGCATTCCATTGTCGGGAAACGAAACGATGGAAGAACGTGACCTGAGCCGCAAGCTGTACGAAAAATACGTTAAAAAACCCGCCACCGATCCGGATGGAATACACACCCTCAATCTATCCATGGGAGGGAATGAGGCGAAAAAGCCGGAGAAGGAAGCTAATCCCTCCACCGCTCCGCTAACGCTACGCTTAGACGAACTAGATTTTGTGCCACCGTGCAAGTTGACGCGGAAAGAAACGATTTCCGCCATTAACCGAGCCAAAAGTCAGACGTGTAAGGCGAAAATCGTGGAAGTGGCGTGCGAGATTCAGGCGGGGAAGTTTTATCCGGATCATCTGCCCAACTACTGTCCACGTGGGAATCATTTACCGAACCGGGCGCTAGGTTGCTTCCGTGATGAGAAAGACTTTCGGCTCTTGTCGGGATATTTTACAACTTTCAAGACGAACAATTCACCGGAAAGGTGTATACGACTTTGTTTGCAGTCGGGCTATCCCTTCGCGGGCGTTCAGTACGGGTGAGTTTAGTGGCGTGAGCAGAAGGAAATTTGGATTTTTCTTAACTGCCCTGTTTCATTTTTGTTTTTTATTTGTTTTTTTTTTGTTTTCTCAGCTACGAATGTTTCTGTGGCGATGAGGAACCGAAAGCATCGGCAAAGCTACCGGACTCCAGCTGCAACATCAAATGTACCGGGGACGCCAAGGAAGCCTGCGGTGGTTATTTTACCATCAACGTGTACGAAACGGGCATACGCAGTAAGTAAAACGTAACGGTATTTGTCGAAATGTGTGGCTCAAAGAAAAGTCCTTTCACGTGTGTTGCGCGAGTAGAATTTTCGAAAGCATGTTCTAGCTACGTTAAGAAACCGGTTTTTAAAGCTTTTATTTTTTGGCAAAGATTCTTGCCTTTCTCTTTTGTTCTGACACGATTTTATTGCTGGCAGAACAATCGCCTTCTTTAAGTTGTTGGACACAAACGTTTGTGATTTCATATATCCATATCGGCCAACAATTCTTTTTATCATGAAATTTTCAGTATAAATTGCTTATTTACAATATTTAATGAAACATTTCATTTATCTGCAATATTTCAATTCCTTCGTAGACGACCATGCCTACTCGATCATCCTCGAACCTCTGAATCTTTTTTATTTTTATTAGTAGCATCATTCTTGTTTTTTCGCAGCTCACATCATTATGATTCAAAGTAGTAGTTACTTAATTTTATTATAACAAAAGCACCTATTCCCACAGAATTCGCAGCCCAAACCACTAAGGAAGCGTCTCTGCGGCACGCAGATGAATCGGTACGGATTGTATTCCTGTTGACGTTAAACGGTCGCGCCGTGCGGCAAGTGAATCGGCTACTAAAAGCATTGTACAGCCCACAGCATTACTACTATATACATATCGATGCGGTAGGTGTTGCATTCATCGAAATAACCGTATTAAAATCTACAATCAAAACTCTATTTACGCAGCGTCAGGATTATCTGTACCGCGAGCTGCTGAAGCTGGAGTCACGCTATCCGAACATACGTCTCGCCCGCCGCCGCTTCGCCTCCATCTGGGGTGGTGCCTCGCTGCTGCAGATGCTAATCGCCTGCATGGAACATCTCCTGTACGAGTCCACCTGGCAGTGGGACTTTGTGCTGAACCTGAGCGAAAGTGATTTCCCGCTCAAAACCGTCGACCAGCTCGTGACGTTTCTCACGGCCAACCGTGATCAGAACTTTGTGCGCAATCACGGCCGCGAAGTGCAACGGTTTATCCAGAAGCAGGGCCTGGACATGACGTTCGTCGAGTGTGACAATCGAATGTGGCGTATTGGCGATCGTTCGCTACCGGCGGGCATTACGATCGATGGTGGCAGCGATTGGGTGTGTTTGTCGCGTGCTTTTGCAGCCTATGTCACGGGCAACGGTGATCCGTCGAAGCGGGACGAACTGGTGCAGGGACTGTTGCGAGTGTTCGAGTACACGATCCTTCCGGCAGAGTCGTTTTTCCACACGGCGCTGCGGAACTCGCTCTTCTGCCACACGTACACGAACAACAATCTGCACATGACGAACTGGAAACGGCAACTCGGGTGTAAGTGTCAGTACCGACACATCGTCGACTGGTGCGGCTGTAGCCCGAACAACTTCCGCAGCGAGGATTGGGAACGGTTGCAAGCGAGCCAAAAGAAGAAGCTATTTTTCGCTCGCAAATTCGAAGCGTTGGTAAATCAGGCGATCACATTGCAGCTAGAGGAGTGGATTTTCGGTCCATACCCAGCGGACTATCCGAATCTGCACGCCTACTGGCAGAATGTGTACCATCACGAGGACAGCGGGCCGGCTTCGGATGGTGGAGCACTACAAAAGGTGGCGCACAGTTTGCTGCGTCTAAATGCACGACTCTCGGGCACCTCGGTTCAGTTGTATGAACCGCAGGGTGTGCGGGAAATTACGCACTACCTAGATCGAGATATTTACCGTGGGTTTCTCATTCGGCACGAAGCGTTGCTTGAAGATGCGGGTGTGCCAGTGGAACTGGAAACGTGGATATCACCGGTGGTGACGGCGAAAGTGACCCGTAGCACACCGCTCGCCCGTAGAATAACGCACCTGGAGGTGAGCACGGATTACGACGAGAAGGAACAGTTGTCCCGTAACTTCGCGCGCATCATTGGAACGAACACGGAACCGGCACTGATCTTCCGGCTTGCACCTCTAACGCCAACAAGCGAAACGGGTGAGCGAGTGAAGACCGTTTCGAACAACGCAACCAACTACACACTCGCGGTGGAATGGATCGATCCCGAAGGGACGATCGTTACCACCAGTCTCTTCACGATCGAGGACAATCCTGCAGGTGCGGCGCACACTTTCAATCATTTCGTGAAGGGAAACAAACTGAAGCAACCACTGGCGGAAGGTGTCTGGAGTGCACGGTTACTTCACGGGAAGTCTCTTCTGGGCACAACGCGTTTTCTCGTCATCGAACCGACGCTCCAGCGTAGCCGTTACTCACACCGCCGAGAGGTTATTCCACTGCACTCACACCGCCGAGAGGTTATTCCTCTGCCTAGGCAAACCAGAGCGACCAGTCGCGTGCGGGATGTTCGGGTTGGACATTCGGGCGATCGGCACGATCAGGAGGCAGACTCGAACCAGCAGTCTCAACAGCAGCAACACCAGTTGGACAAACTTGTTGCCCAATTCTTCACCATCCGGGAAACGTGTCGGGTTGCGGGTCGTGGTTCGGAACCGAGCCAATTCACCCGGTTCGTTGATTGTGCGTCCACCAGCTGGAGCAGCCTGGCGGTGGATCCGAAAAGTGATATGTATGCGGAATCCGCGACGACGGCGAGCTAAGGGCAAGAGCGTGAAATTTCTAGTGCCATTGTTATGTTTTTTCGTGTGTTTAAGCGAGTTGATTGTTGATAGTCTCTTCTCCTTCCCGCTTCTTTCTTCATCCACGGGAATACCCGAACCTAACATATCGCGTTTTACTCGTATAGGCGGTGGAACTTCTTCCTCGAAATACTACTGACCTGTTTTCCAAGGGGCTGACGGGGTGGGGATGTTTTCCGATCGTTGGAATAGGTAAAAATTCTATGTTTTAATTTTTCGAATCAGCAAACGTGGAAAACTCAACCTTTTTTCTTCGATCGCGGTGAAGCTTTTACGAAATCATACGTTTACTTTCTCGCTAGGGAAATGCTTTTAATTGCAGCTTGTGAAAGTGTTCACAAACAGTCAATACTGCCAATTAAATTAGCGACGAATGAAAAAAAACCAAACAAATGAAACCGACATTTGAGCAGCTAGTTGAGAAGCAATTGTGGAAATAAAATTTCTAGTTAGTCATACATATACGAGCGGCAGAACGAAGAGTTTAGGTTCTCAATTTATCGAATCATCCCGACACCAAGTGCGTGAATAAAAATTTAATTCCAAATTACGAAACAAAAATGAAACGCGTTGTGTGCCATTCTTACTCATATCAGCAAATCGTCATCCGGATCTTCCTCATCCAGGTCGTCAGCGGCGTCTGGGTGGTACAGGATTTTACCACCATCTGGGGTGTTTTTATAACTGCGAAGAAACTTTCATTATTAGTCCTTTTGACACACGGCTTGTATTGAATTTGATACTCACAACTCAAAGGGCAGCGTGAGTGCGTCCCTTGCTGCCACCTCTTCCTCGCGTAGATCGATTTTAAATGTACCAAGCGAGGCCGGATTCACCGTGGTGGGTGTTGTGTCCAACGTTACTGGTGTCGTTGCTGTTTGTCTGGCACCAGTCGTACGCTTGACTTCCACAACGGCTATTTGCTCTTGGCTGGGATCGAACTGGTAGTATCGGTTCGTGACCGAACCGGTGCTCTTCTTTACCAGCAGAGCGATGTGTTCCCGGTCCTCGAACGTTATCACAGTGTCAGCCATATGCTCGATGTACGGTAGGACAAACGAATGCTGAAGTTTAGCAACCGTTATCCACACAAACAGGTGCGTTAGGTTGTACCGCTTACACTTTGCGATGTATTTAAACAATTGGCTTGGTACGTAACGTCGTTCGAGGCGAGATACGATCATGAGTGGATATTCGGGACATTCCTCAAGGTTGCTTATTTCCTGTGGCAAACCTTCCTTGCTTTTCTGCTCGTTTACCCATCTGGATGCAATCGTGTGTGCGTTAGGTTCGATGCCGAGCATATCTGTGGGAAAACAGAACATAAACGGTACACTCGATACATAGCCGGTTGCCGCATCCGATCACCTTAGTACTCACCCACTATGACGATCACTTTTTGCTGTGTCAATGCCAACGAACTGAGCAGCTCTACTCGTTTGTGATTATTTCGCCGATACAGCGCCATGGAAGAATTTGTTTCTAACAATTATACCTGGCCAGAAAAGGGTTCAGTTACATTCATGGATTTAAAACGAATCTGTTCACTTCGAGCTCGTGGCTTTGACAGACCTTTGTTTACAAACAAAGCAGATCTGCAAACCAACGCGCAGTAGTTAGAAAAGGAACGTTAATAATTGAAGTGAAATGGGAAATCCATCAAACAGAAAAAAGTACGAACACTTGCTCAAAATTACACCAGCAATACAAACACATTTCATGACCCTACCGATTGTATAGATTTTATCAATGAACGTGCTGAGATAGTGATATCGTTGAAAGATACAGAGCTGGTTTTATTTCCTGGGGAGATTTAAATAAAGCGCAATCTTCAATCCTCGAGTATAGACTGGCTGACAGGAAACATCTGAGATATGTTGTTGTCAACAGTTCCTGGCTGCACAACGCAATTGTTTGTCGAAGAGTGCGATCAGAAGTTGTGATTTTTCTCTTGTGCCGCAAACTTACGGAAATCTTTTAAATCGTCCTGTGAAACGAATCAACCAGTCGGCATCATGTCTCTTCCACGTAACATCGGTGCACTGTTGAAGGTGTCCCGTACACGCAGCGTGCCGTGCGCCCTGTACCATCAGAACGTACTCGAGCACTACGAGAACCCGCGGAACGTCGGTTCGCTTGATAAGAAAGACAAGAATGTCGGCACGGGCCTGGTTGGTGCTCCGGCCTGCGGTGATGTGATGAAGCTGCAGATCAAGGTAGACGACAATGGAAAAATCATTGACGCCAAATTCAAGACGTTTGGTTGCGGTTCGGCCATTGCATCCAGCTCGCTGGCGACGGAGTGGGTGAAGGGCAAAACGCTCGACCAGGCAGGCCAACTGAAGAACACCGACATCGCAAAGGAGCTGTCCTTGCCTCCGGTTAAGCTGCATTGCTCGATGCTGGCAGAAGACGCAATAAAAGCAGCATTGGAGGATTATAACAAAAAGCAGAAGAAAGAGTAGGCTGTCCCGATCAAGATCGTCGTCGGTCTTGCATTCATTGAGTGCGTACGAACCACGGTGGCAGCAGGAGATTGTATGATAAGGAATGCTATGTCATAGTTTGTATGTTTGGAATTTCTGTATGATTAGTAAATAAAAACTCATTTAATCTTGTTGAACAGGTTAAACATATTGCATTGCATTTATTGCGCCCTGAGAAAGGTGTTGCACGTGCAAGGTAAACAAATTCGTTTCAGATACCGGTAGCCTTCCGGTGTTTACATAACAATAGTTTGCATGACTCAGGTTTTTTCGTGCTATTCACCGGAAAGTGGATGAATATAGAGCTATGAATAACACGTGAATGTGTTGAGCAAATATTTCGTAATGTTGACAAAGTTTTCCAATCTGATGAATTCAAGAATTTCAAAGGACAACGAAACACTAAATTGCATTGCAAATAATCCAAGCAGTCGTTATTCGTAAAATTTACAATCGGAAAGTTTTCTTGTATGTCGCAAGAAAAAATTGATGTTGTGCAATAGCAAAATAAATTTTGGAAAGGAAGTGCAAGGATCTTCACTGACATCTTCATGGAGAGCATTTTGTATGTGTAGTTGTGTTCCGTACTCAACTTTTGCAATAATAAATATGCACGTACTGTGTATACAGTACTTCACTGGTTTTTGAATCACCCTGTGTTGTAGCAGGGTCAAGTAACGAACTGCATAGTATGAATCCACTGCGGTAGCAACAACTGTCAACAACTCAAAAGGCGGTTTAAACAAAACAAATCTGGTGCAGGCATGAAAAGTGTAAAAATAATCTGAAAACTAGCCAAAAATGCACACAGTAGAATAATTTATACCTTGCACACAATATCAACTTAACGCTACAATTCATCTCAATCGTGCATCGTTGTAGAAAAGTGCACAATTTACAATACGCAGCTCAACTTCGCAGTGCGCTTTGTCTTCGCCCCATCGTTCGCTACGGAAATATCGATTGAATCAGCAGAGTGGGGAGGGTTGAACTACCTTCGCGAAGGCTAACTGGTGCGTAAAAGGACTCCTGAGCTGAGGGACTACGATCGTAACGCGCAACAAAACATATAGTCACGCAATGTCGCACCGTGAGCTACTGCAGTCGATTCGTGAGGACGATTTCGTGGAATACTTCCTGTTTCCCGCACGCTCATCCGATCCGAACGATGTGGCTCTGGAAAACAGTGAAAACACGTTGGAGCCACTCCTACTGGAGGTGAATCGGTTGGCTGAAGCGTTCTGCCAGCGTTACATCTGGCACCGGGATGCGTTCCGTGTCGTTCCCAGGCTGCTGAACGACTCGCGGATGTTGATCGAGGCGGCAACGGGGGACAGTGCAGTGGCTGGTGGTAGGAAACTCTGCTCGAATAGTGTGCGGGCCTGAATGTGGATTTCATTTAGCTTCGATCTATTTTTAGCGAAACTACCATCGCATCTGTACGGGATTTCCCACGTCGGTGACAACGTGCAGGACGAATGGTTCATCGTCGCGTTGTTGTTCCATCTGACGGAGCGCATTCCGGGGCTGGTGGCCCGTGTGGTCGATGCCGATGGCGAGTTTCTACTTATCGAGGCAGCAGAACAGCTACCGCGCTGGGCAAATCCGGAAAGCTGCGAGGGTAAAGTGTTCATCTGCGACGGAACGCTGCGGCTGGTGGAACCGTCGGGTGGTACGGAAGAAGGACCACTGGATGTGCAGGATGCCCTCGAAATAGTGCGCGGAACGGAGGGTTCAAAATACCGCGTCAGTGAAGAGGTGGACCGATGCATCCGGGAACGAATCGAGGGCTTTCCGGATGAAATTGCCGACCATCAGCATCGTGCGACGGTGAATGTTCCGGTGGGTGTGGCGGCTGTCCTGCGTGAAAACCCACAACTCGTTGCTCCGGCCGTGCTGGCATTTTGTGGCCGCGACCCAATCGACCTCAAAGCTTGTCGTGCGATGCGCTACTTCCCACCGGAGAACTGTGTGAACGTGAGCGTCACCTTCACGAAGTGTCTGTATGCGATGCTGGCACAGAGCCGCTATCTGCCGGATAGGCGTACCGGTTGGAGCATTCCACTGTCGACGGATCCGGACTATAAGGCGCACATGCTCGGTGTAAAACTTGCCTGTGGATTCGAGATTCTGGCGTCCCAGGCAAAATCTTCGCGAACCGACTGGGAGACGGACAAGGGATGGAAAAGTTATTACGAATCGCTCAAAGCGAAGGGCTACTTCCGGGAAAACATTGAAGGATCGCAGGAACACACGAAGCTGCTGGCGATAGCGCGCGAATACTACGTAGACAATCGGGACTCAATGCGCACGACGCCCAAAATCGGCGAGGAGATCGTATCCATCCTGAAGCGGAATGAATGGGACGTGGAGGAACTGCGCAAGGAGGGTTTGGACCTTCCACCGGCGGACAGTGACGAATGGATGAACATTTCCCCGGAAGAATTGGACCAACTGCTCACGAAGCGGTACGGAGCGAAGAAGCTGTTCTCCTTGAACGGCAATACGAACGCTGCGGAAACGTTCACCTCGATGGTGAGCGATTTCTTGGAGCAGAAAAGTGAATACGATGGCGTTGTCGTCGCTCCGGAAGATGAGAAAGCGGCCAAAGCGGTCCTTTCGAAACTCGATCTCACCACCCACAAATCGCCTACGAAACCGAAACGAAGCAAAAGCAAAAATGCACACGATCGACAGACGAAACCGCTTCAGAACGGAAAACCAACGACCGCGGCAGTCGAAACGCACGAGTCACCGTTCCATCAGTCGGCGACGGTAGATTTCGATGCGGGTGCGTTCGGGATGCACGTGCGGAACATGCTCGATCTGTTGATTCCGGAAGATCGGTGGGATTCGTCGGACGAGTCGGACATGAGTGACTACAGCCAGGACGAGTACGATCGCAACATCGAGGATATGTCACCGACGCGCACGAATCGGGCCGTGCAGAGCGAGCTTAAAACGTACATGGACCAGATGGATCGCGAACTGGCCGGTACTACGATCGGCAAGAGCTTCGAGACGGCCATCGGCGGCGACGAGGGGACGGATAACGCTCCTACCGGTTCTGCAACGGCCGACGATTTTGATGACATCGAAACGTTCCAACCGGTCAACATCGACGTGAACACGCTGCGAAACATGATGGAAAGCTATCAGTCGCAGCTCGGCGGCCCCGGCCCTGCGGCCAATCTGCTCGGTTCTATGGGCGTACAGATTGCGAAGGGAGGAAGCGAGAAGGGAAGCACGAAGCAGACGGATGTCTAAAGCAGAATGCCGTCGGGTTTACCGCTTCACACATCACCTCCCTTTTTGTGCCAGTTTGCAAGACTCTCACTATCTCTTTTTCCCCAACGACACGGCTTAGAAGCGGAGCAGGCCTAGCTCCAGTTTGCGTCCTCGTATGCGTGCTGCATGCATTTTTATCATTAGCGGTAGTAGTAATTTAGTGGAAAATAGTTTTAACGCGGAAGAATCGAATCGGAAATAGCATTTTGTCGCGCTAAGCGTGTGCGGTTTTTCTTTAAAGCTTGTTTTTTTTTTGTAAGGTGAGTGGAGTGGAAATCATTAAATGCTTTTACATCTTGGTTGCCAAACTGAATACAATTTACTAGGTAGCCATTATGAATCGCTCTTAAGGTGGTGTCAATAAGCAGAACAGAGATAATCTCTCATAATATTCAATTTTACGTTTGTCAAACACCGATCTAGTTAGCCCTGTTTGGAGCAATTGACGTGGGCTAACCGAATTGGGTTCGGAATCGTTGCATCGCATTTCTTTTATAATATTTCATACAATGATTCAAATTTACTTTGTTCCATCCACTACTTCGCTTTTAGAAACCCGATTCTCTTCGCCATAAAATAGCATTAGAATAAGTTTGAACCGTGAGACCATAGGACAACACCGCAACGACACGCGTTAGATAGGTGAAAAAGTTTACTTCAGGTTAGGTTTGTGAGTGGCATATGAATGTTGGAGCCGGGGAATGGAAAGTTTATCTTGGTGCTGAATCGTAAACGAATCGTACAAAAGCTTGAACTGTTAGTGAGTGAGAGTCAAAAGACAGACAGCTTTATCTAGATGGATGCGCAGTAGTTTATGCGATACGAACTTTATACATGATCATCGGCAGAGAAAGTAAACGGGGCCCTATTCGTAACGCACAGGGTAGAGACGATTTTTCTGTTTTTCTTATCATCCAATCTGCAGGAGTCTGCCTCGCTGCCGGCCAGCTTAAATAAGTACGGAAATTTACTCTAGTGACACAATGTGCGAACAACACCTTTACTTATTTGCACAAAAAAGAGCTCAGATAATGGAGAGAGGATCCATCCTCCCCTCACACTCTCGCGCTCTCCATTTGAAATGGATTTTTCTTTGTATTACCCTCCTTTTCCTCCCCCTCCCCATGTGTAGCTTGTAATATGATCAATAAAACCAGTATGCCATGCTCTTTATACTATTAAAAACATTCAGCCGTTTATTTCTTTAAGTTACGTTGGATTATTTACAAAAAGTGCTTCGAAAACGCGAGTAGCAGTTTTCAAGGGAAAGAGTAAAAAAAGGAAAGTCTTCAGACGAGACTTTATAATTAATATTGACGTTAATCGATATTATCGCCGCTAAAACTGATTTCTTTACGCGTCTAATCAGGTTACGATTATTGCTCTAGGTTTGCCGGTGTAAAATTCTACTAAAACTAATTAAAGTTACGGTCCACTGCTAACTTCCCGCTCTTTGCAGCTTGCTTGGTCATTGCCACGTGCTTTCGTCGGAAAAGTAAAAGCAAACCCGTTTGCTCGGCACATGCACACCACAGATTACTGTTCGTTCGTGTAAAAATCTTAGCGAAATCATTTAATTTAAATGGTTAGTAACTTGGTTTGTGGTTGTGGTTTCGTGGAAGACGACGATTGCAGTGATTCGTGTTTGCTTTTATGTTAGGATTATTTATAACTGTTTGCTGCTAGTGTAAGGACTGCCAGATGTTCTCTGGCATCACGGACAACCCTTCCTATTGCGCTGCTGTTATCAGTAGTACGTTCGTAGTGCATTAAAAATCCTGTTCACGGATGTAAAAATCTTCCCTATCGCCCTCGCTCGCTTCAATATCTCGTAATGTCTCGATCGGAGTATTTGCCACTCATTTTACTGACGGAAAACCGGTCAGAGTATCGGTCGCGCTCGTCAAAGCGATCGGTTTTGTAGTCTATCTCCTGCGGCGTGTATCCGATGCTCTTCTGCCAGTGCTTCGTCCAGTAGAGGTCCTCGTTCTTCAGCTGCGACGGTGTTTTCGCATCCCGGCACACGATTACGCAGTAGATCATACTGCCGATGAGCGTCCCGAACCCAAATATCAGGAACACCACACCCAGGATCCTGTTACCAAGCAGAACGTTGACAGCGATTAGTACAAATCCCCCGGAAATGCCTACTAAGCATCGCATCACGCGTCCCATTGCTTACCAAACAAACAGTGGCTCCATGAACTGCATCACGATCACGAACCCGAGCGTGATGAGTATCAGGCCGAGGTTGAGCAGCAGCATCAGGCAGCAGACACCCTTCACGTTCGGACAGAACGGATTCGGTGCGGACATCGCCTCCACCTTGGCGCCGTGGCGCCGTGAGCTACGTCCAGTTTTCGCCGTGCTGGCAACACTGTATACGCTGCGGGGTCCGCGCGATTGGTGCGTACGGTGGGCACTGTAACGACTGGGGAAAATTGTGGGAAATTTGAGCGTAAATATGCCTTCCTTCCGATGCCTTTGACCGCACACCGCTCCTGTTACCTTATTTCCGATGGTGCCTTGTAGGCAGCGGATGTGACGTAGATGTCGCTACCGGTTTCACCGCCATGGTCGTAGCTGAGCGCGGACGGTGCCCGCGGTGGGGCACGCGTCGGTGGACTAGAGAGTGGCCGGGGGCCTCCGTTGTTCTGGTACTTGTGCTCGGAGCGCGATTTCCGGGCCGGTGCCGTCGGTGGTGTCCTCTCGTTAGCGACCGTGTACTCCGACAACGTCCGCTCGGATGGGGCACGCTGGCTGTCCTCGCCGTCGGTCGAGTAGCCCCGGTTGGCTTGCGCGTACGGCAGATCGACCGTATCGCGACCGTGCGTTGCCACATAGTGGTTACCCTTTACCCTGCGCGAAGAGGAGGTTCAATCTTTAGAAGCACGTTTTTTGAAGATGCCCGTGGAGCAAGCCGAAGCCGTACTTACTTCTTCACCGTACGCTCGTGAATATTCTTCAGCATTTTGACGGACTGTTGGTGACTGTTGCTTGAGCCGCTGGGACAAGAAGTTTGGTACGCTAGAGAGTGTTGTGTCGAGTGTGCTTGCTCCTTAAAACTATTGTTCGGCTTATTTTACAAACACACACACACGCACACAGGAACGTGCGTTGTTTACACGCGTGATGTCGAAATGTGTACTTGCGGTCGCAGTAGGCACTGGCACATCGGATGACTTGCACTGTTGCTCTTGACGTTTACCGCTCAAATTTGACCCAATAAAAGAAAACGCTCGGTATTTTTTTGTTTGTTAATTCATTCACTGTTCTTCTCGCGGTTCGTGTCTATTATTTTGCGGTTCCTACACACGTTCGTGGTTCGATGTGTTCGTTTGCGTGTTCGGAGAAGATTTGTGAGCCCTGTTTTTTGTTGTTGTTGCGAAAATTAAATCATCTCACTTTTGTTCCACGGCCCTTCAAACATGCGTCCAAACACGGGTGGTGATTAAAAGCATGAAACAAAATCTACAAACCGAATTTACGAGTCCTAAACACGGTTTCTCCCTTGTTCATCACTGTTACAGACACATAAACACTACACACTGCGGCACACAGCATGGAGCACGGGGGGTGGTTTCTCAGGCAAATTATGCGCTACACGATCGCCCTGCTCATGCCGGGCATCATTATGGTCAGCGTGATCTGCAGCTTCATTACCATCATCGTAACGATCAACGGTCGTGGTAGCATCATCATCATCATCATCATCATCGTCATTAGATCTCGATGCCAGAACTTCGCAACAGCTTCGCCGGCTTCGTGCTCACACTCTCGCTGTCGTCATCGGAATTCGGTTGATTTCTGCTCCGGGCGCTTCGGGGGAGGATTTCCGATCCCGAAGACGAGCGCTGAAAGTGAAAATGGAAAGGTAAGAAAAAGGTTACAAAATGGCACGAAGTAAGGCAAACCCGGCAAATTGGCCGGCATTTGAAATTTCGGAAATCCCTCATCCCCCTTTCCGCTTCCTTCCCCCTCTCCCCTCCCACCCCTACAACAATCGAAGCAATTTGTTTGCCCGCCTGGAGGTGCCCCATTCGTTTGTGAAGATGAGCGAAAAGCGTTTTTCGTAATGAGCGCGCTTTGGGAATTAATAATCCAGCGGTAGTGGGGTGGTGGGAGCGAGAGGCACGCTTGGCCGCTCGCGATGATCGGCGGGTTGGAAAATATCACCCGACCGATTATGCATCATCCGTATAATTAGCGTTATGGAATTGTATTGGCAGAGTTTTTCGAGGCTCGTTGTTTTCTTCGACCCGAGCACGTTCCACGGTAAAGATTCTACGTTTTTTTTCTTCTATGGACACGATCGTGCGAAAGAAGGCTGGAAACAATCTTGCCTTGAATGATTGGTCTTTCAGTTTCAGCGACCCAAGAGAGATTGCAACAGAGGGAGCATTGTTTATGGATTTTTTGTTGTAGAAGGGTATTTTTCTCCATGATAAATGTCAACCATTTACAAGCAACCTGTTGGAATCATAAAGTTGAGCAGCTGAAAGCGAAAGTTGCTAAATGTAGATCACTAAGCGTGGAAGAAATTTATGTAGAAAATCCATTCACGAAATTGAAAAGCTCAGCTGGAGAAATGTCAAACCAGGATTTGAGGGTTGGCTGGGAGAACTCCTTGTACAATTATTACGAAGCATTGCTTTTGTCTTCCTGCACCCATAAACTATATCCCAAATTGTGCTTTTATTACTCTTGTAATTGCTTTAATTCTTCTGTTTTCCTCAGGAATACTGATCGCGCTTCCCCGGTGCCACCTCCCACCGGGGCGGGTTCCCTGGTACGCCCAATCAATCGTTTTCAATCGAATGCTTAAAGATAAATAGAGGAGTGGAAATAAAGAAAACCCACCCTTCTCCGCGGTAACCACGGAAACCCCAACGGGGCGGTTCTGCCAAGGTAAGTTCAAAGTCTTGCGGACCACAAATCTCCCGCCCCAATCCCCGTCCAACACGGCGCACGGTACGGATATAAATAAGGCAATATCGAGAGCTAATAGAGTGGCACACCTTCGGCATGTCCGTTAATCGAACCTGTTGTGCCGGCCATGCCCGTCCGTCCGTCCGTCCGTCCTTGTCTGCCTTGGTGCCTGCCGTCGTCACGACCTGTGCGCCCGGGAAAGCTGGAGCGAGCGGTTTCCCGTTAGGGTAGGTCAGCGTTACCCCCAACGTCAGCACCCATCGCCAGAGCAAACCGTCAGCAGGTACCTTTGGGCGGTTCATTCACACGATGCATCCTGCGCTGGCCGCGGCAGGTATGGAACGGGCGCACACAAATGTTGAAATATATGACACAGTCAAAAGAGTAATTGGTTTTACCGTGGGCCACACGGTTGCACCGACGCCGACCAGGTCGTGACCATCCTGAGTCACATTTGTTTCTGCCGGGACGGAGTTGGATGGGATGATATCATCCACTTCCAGGCAGCCGCTCCGACTCCGGGAGGTGCCCGATGTTTGCCTTGTCGGACACGCCTTCGCTGAATGGAACCTCGGCAAGAACTTATTCTTTTCCCTCGGCTCAATGGCGATCGGACGGACTGGTGTACCTTCCAGTAGCTGGAAGGTGTGAAATTGTTGTAACCAATGGGGACGGCGGCGGCGACGACGGCCCGAACGAAGTATCGGTAACATTTTTCATTCAGCAAAAACAAAAAAAAAAAAACAAAACCACTTGAGCAACATCCCGACCGATCTTTGAAGTTACCAGCGACGGTTGCTATGGGGATCCATTCGAGTCGAGTAGAGATGATGATGCCGAGATATCACACAGCCTGCCGCGGGAAGCAATCAATAAACTGCCTCAATGCTGGCTGCGATCACGCCAGGGAGTGGTACGTCCACGAGTTGTACTTGCAGTGCGCAAATTTTTCGTGGGAAATTCGCTTGGCAATGCTCACCATCATATTTCTGTACCGCGGTAGGCGTTTATTGAGTTGTTCGATGCAACGCCAAGTCGCCGGCTGGCCTTGTAGTTTCGTGTTGGCGTGCGGTTGCAAAAATGAGGGATGGAACGGCAAAAAAAAAAACCCCCAACAAGACTCCCTACGAAGGTTTCACATACCGGAGCTATCGCTTTGTCAATACGGCGTGAACCCATCCTCCGCTGGGTACCGTCGTTTGCTGCTCGTCATCTTCTTCCCGGTCGTCCTTCAAATGGTGCCGCTGGGAGTGGCGTTTCATTAGGCGGGAAGGCCGGGGCCTGCAAACCGAACCGATGACAGCTACACTGATGTAATATTTACGAGCAACCACAGCACCACCGCCACGATACGGCGATTATTGATGACTTTCTATCTTTGCTCACGGCCGGCCGCAACGGTCGTCCCGAAAGATGGGCCCAGCGAAGGCGAAATGAAGGATAAACAACTTCATCAATCAGGAGTGTGTTTAAGTTGTTTGTCAGAGGCGCACGGTGGCCGGATGCTGCGTGCCTGCTACTCTATTGTCACTGGGTTTAACACATTTTTTAAACGAGATTAGTAAATACGCAGCGTGACGCCATTACAATGGGTCGTCCCGTTGTTTGGTTGGGTTTGTTGCGTCAATTTGTTTGTATCCTACTGGATAGCCCCGCTGAGTACAACTTTGAAGCTCTACCAAAGTTAGTCTTTGTAATGCAAAGATCTTTGTAGTTTCTTCTAGTGATAAGGATAAGGTAACTTAAATCGATCCTTGGAATGATAGAAATAAGTTGTTTTACAAGTACCCAGAAACCCGCAAAAAGTTCTTCAAAAATTCATTTACAGAACAAAACATGGAAGCATGCCTGAAGACGTTCAATTCTCGAAGATCTAGGGCAGACGAGGGCGGGTAGTTAAAAACAGTTAAGTACTCTTTGAAGCCATTACGCAAAATGCTAGCTACGAAAGCGTTTTTGATGTTGGTTATCTTGAATCTTGGAAACGGGCACTAATGGGTTTCCGAATTGTTCTTTCGACTATATCGGAACTACTCACAGAACTTACCGCGAACTCGTAAACCGTTGATCACGATCAGTCTTCCATTTTGTCCGCGCAGCGCAATGTCGTGATCTATCTGACTTTGTTGGACTGTTCGGGCAGAAACATAACTCTCTCACGCAACTGCGAAAGGGAAACGATTCACAAAACAAACGCTAAGGCTTAGGCACTTCATCCACACCGTGTGTCAACACCGTCGAGGCGCTAGCCTTAAACTAACCGCAGCCATTCTAAGCCCCTCTGCACAAACTGTAGCTCGCAACAAAACGCTCGCTTCCTGGCTTCGATCAAGACATAAATAATCGCAAATCAACGAAACTTGCTGAAAAACAGCAGGACGCTTTGGCACGCCGTTAATAACACCGGCCCATTTCCGCCCAACGATCGGTGACAGTGGGAAATTGAACGTCTCGCATAGTTCGCTAACGACCGGTCACTGAATTAATCCATATCGCCACCGAAAGCGGCCTTGACTCGGGGCGACACGCGATCTTCCGACCGGCACACTTCCGCAATGGACGTACCCGGCCAAGGGTTGGCCTTCAAAAGGACGAACCCTTTCGCCGTTTTGCGAACGCAACCCCGGTTCGGAACCGAGCCGAGCCGCCCAAGGACGCCCGGTTCGCTCTCTAGGCACGCGGACGCGGAGATTGCATGCAGAAGTTGCGGCAAGCTTTTGAAATCTTGCCACCACCTTGCTCGTAGTAACAAGATTGCGTTCGGCAGATGCGTCCGGTCCAGGTCCGGGGCGGTAGAACGGCTCAAAGGCGGCAAGTCCCCGTGGGGGGGGGGACGGCATGGCGAACCCATTATCAACTCGTTTAGCTTCAATTTCCATTAATTATAATTTTTTAGCCCGCGGTACGAAATTGCCGCCCAACGCCCGGGTGCGTCGTTTGGTTCGAGATGTGTCTTTTTATCTGCCATCGTCAGCCAGGCACGGCAAAACGGCGACGACGCGCACAAAAGGGTGGGTAGGAGGGAGGAATTTTTACGACGAACCGGGCTGGTCGATCCTCGGCCAGAAGCTTGCGGTTGCTGCCGACTGCCGACTGCGTCTAATGGATTCCCTCCCTCGGGAGATGTCTTTCGCAAACCCGGGGAAAGAGGAAACAATTACGTCCGCTAAAACGGATTGCGGCTCCTAAGCCGCGTGGGATCTTGTGCAATCGGAAAACCGCAATCACGGTGCCTACTTGGGAGTTGGGAGTACTTTGTGTGTGTGTGCCGGTTGCCATCGGCGGTTGCATCCCTCCTTCGTGCAAGGAGGTCCAAATCGCCCGAAAGCACAAATCGAAAACAATCGTTTTAATCGCTTTTGCTTTGGGCGATCGGGCAGAATCGGTGGCATCGTACTATGTCGCACCCAGAACAGGCCGGCCTGCACCGTTTCTATCGATGCCGGTCGCCAGCGTCGTAGGACGGCTTCGGTTCGCTCGCACTATCTTTGGCTGGCGGAACGATTATAACGAGCCCGTGGAAGCACCACGGACAGATAAGAACATCGCCCGCGCCTAGGAATGTCAAGTACGGACGTTCCGGACTCTACCGCTTCCATTCTGGGACGCTGCTGCTGCTGATGCTGCCGTTGCCAAGTCGTGGTTAGATCTTGTAAAATGACAGATAATTGATGTGCCGCGCTGGTCCCGGTGCTGGGGTGAAGAAAATGGAAACGAATCCCCATTTCGCAGGCGCAGCATCAAACGGTTTGGAAAAAAAGGAAAAGAACGTAACGCTTTCGGCTGTGACAATGGGACCGAGCGTGTCCACCGACACATAGCTGACAATAATTTTTAAAACCCATCATCGTGCGCATCC
The DNA here is from genome assembly GCA_000956275.1 of Anopheles koliensis. NCBI lineage: Eukaryota > Metazoa > Arthropoda > Insecta > Diptera > Culicidae > Anopheles > Anopheles koliensis. Next base: position 334 of record JXXB01037561.1, on the reverse strand, counting down.
GGCCACCGGTGTGTGTGAGTGTGAGTGTGCGCTGGAGGTTTAATGTCTTCATACGACGCCGGATTGTGTACGCGCGTTCCAGAACGCACGGCAGAACGCACGGCCAACAAAACAAGCCTCTAACTTCAAAGACAAGGGCGGCCAACCGGGCTGGGACATTATGGCCGGTGCCGGAGATGGATCGCTTAATTACGGTCGTAAAGAGAAATGGTCTCGTCCCCCCATCATCAAAAGGGCTTCTAATCTGTGCGGAAAGGCGTACTCGCAACTGGTGGTGGCTAGTTTTATGGACATGACGACCTGACCTTACCCTGTCCGGTGAGCAGCTTCCGGG
>JXXB01037548.1:0-25805 GCA_000956275.1 Anopheles koliensis | reverse complement strand
TGCGCTACTTGCCGTTCGCCTGCAATAATGCTCATCCTTTTTCATTGCGCTTTTCGAACATTCATTCTCCCGTGGCACCCCCGTAAACCGAATCAACCGATATCGATCGCCGCACACTTATTACCCGTCAGAGCGACCAGATCACAGTGCACATAGCACACATTTGCATCCGTTCCTGTTTTTTTTTTGTTTTACTTTTCGCTTGATGCTTTAGGTAACATTCAATATGACTTCATCGTCCCGACGAGTAATTGCATAGCGCATTTCAGTGGTTCAGTCCCGCTGGCGTATTAGATCGTACAGAGAATATTCTCTATCCACTCTTCCCGCTGCAGTGACATGTGCATAATTTATACATTCGTTCGTTCATTCGGCCCCGGGAAGGCGTAGAGCGGCGTGCACATATCTCGGTGCTGCGGCTATTATCGATCAACATAGGCAGCCGGTGACAGAGCAACAATTGGCGGAACAAAAAAAAATATATCACCTCTCCGCTTGCGGTGGAGAGTCCGACATTTTTATCTGTTTTATGGCCACCCCCTGCACTGCTTTGCACTTCCACTTCTACTTGAGCTACTTTTCATGCAAGCTTGCATCCATCTTTAGAATAGTCACTTTTATCGCTTTCTCTTTCTTGCTGGGGCTTGCAATAAAAAAGTACTGAAAAGCTCTACTGCTTCGGTGCTTGCGGGCGGAACGGAAGGGGGTCCTCCACCAACAACCTGCAAACTTTTCTCACTTTCCATGATGGTTTTTATCTTCCATTTTATCGTCTTCGTATGAAACTACACCACCGATCCGGTTCGATCGATCGCATCACACCCAGGAATGCAGAACCTTTCGATTTCGTGTTCGCTGGTGTGCCTCATCATACTCGGCAGCGCCGCCCTGGTGGGTGCGTTTGGTGTCTGTCAGCGTCAGATCAGTGCCGTACTAGTCACCGGCGTTATGTACCTGCTCGCTGGTAAGTATTACAACTACTACCGCTAATTACATTTCAATCGTGTTAATTGAAATACGGAGCAAAATGACACATCGGACATATTCTCATATCACCATGCCAACCTGTACGCTTCAAAATCAAAGCAACCTGAGGCAACAAAATCGATTCGGTAGTCTGTTACTGTCTCTCTCTCAGCTGTCAGCTGTTCTCAACCTTCGCCAATAGTTCGTATCGAGCGAAATGGCGTTCCGTGGCAAACAGCACTTACGATTACATTGTTGCACACGCGTGTCCGTTCCGCTGGAACGCGTCGGAAATAGAAAATGACAAATTCGTATTCCTTCGAGGATCCCATCCAAGGTTGTTAGCTTCCGTGCCACGCCATACGGTCTGGCAAGTCACGCAATAAAGTTCAATAGCAAAGCGCAGCACGTTTATCGGTGCTTACCGGTACCGTCACCCGGTGCCAGTGCTGGCGGATAGCTTTTGTAGCGAATATATGAACATCGCATCCTTGTTTGAGTTTAGACGGGGACTTCGCACGTAGCACGCAAATATTCTTTCGACGCGTTTAAAGTCACAGCATGCTGTGGATTTTTAAAACGAACTGTACGAATTTAAACCCCAGTTTTTGTAATCTAGTATCCTTACTGATAGTCGCCGATACACACCCCTCCTCCTCCCTTCCCCTTTCTTCTCCACAGCTCTGTTTGCCTTGTTCACGTTGATGATAATACATTTCAAGCGACAGCAGGGACGCCCACTACTCGACAGTGACTTCGACGGTACGATCGACGGTGTGGTGGCCATCAAGGGTACGGCGAGGGCAGCATCGAAGTTCCTTGGCGCCCGCATCTTTGTCACCGCCTGGAGCCTCGACCTCGGCTGGGGCGGGGTGGTGCTGTGCGCCTTCACGTCCTTCCTATGGATTTTGCTGTCGAAAATCATGCGCTTCAACCCGCTGTCGGCGATGATTTGATGATTCAAATTTAAGTTCAACAAGGTCGCCGTTTACAGTGTTACTTAGCTTTCGCGACCGGTCCGGGGCGGGGAAACCGGCAAGGGCTCCCCCAAGTCACAAATTGAATCGAAGACCAACAAAAAACAACAGCAAAAATCAAATCATTCAACGTGCATATATAAAACGGCAAGCGCTCAATCATTTCCCAGGACCCTCTCCTGACGCGTGTTTTGTGATAACGTAGCGGAGCGATTATTTTTTACCACACGGATGCTCTTTTTTCTCTAGCTAGCTTAGAAACGCTCTCCCATTCGACCATTCGTAGCGTGTTTATGAGATAGGTGCGATGAAGCTCGAAACCATCGTAGATTTCGCTTATACACACACTTTTTATGCCCCATTTTACACTTTACACATTCGACTATGCCTTTAAGCTACGATCTTTTTAGGTGACCGCTTTAGCGATTATAGACTGCTGCACCAACATTGTTTTACGCAAAGCTTCTTCGCTTTTACGACCCCCTTTGCCTCGTAGTGATTCATCTTTACGCAGAACTAGAGTAAAAGAGATATAGTTCCGTAGTGAGTAAATATGTAGAGGAAAAAAAACACTATATCAGCGCTGCTAGATTCCGGCACAAAAAGGATAGTTTGTCAAATTTGGCAATCTTAGAAAGCTAGAAATGGATATGATTAGTTAAACTTGATCGATAAAATTCAAAGTAATTGCTTTCAGGCATAAAAGAAGCCCACTTTTATCAGCTCATTAGTCCTCCGCATCGCCGACACCTTCTATCCTAAACAAGAACCAATTCAAATAACGCACCTATCATTCATCGTTGAATTGAAAATGCTCCTTAACGATAAGTGAAATACACCACCAGTATGTTAAGTTTTAACCAAACATTTCAACGGTTATAAAAATACAAACACACTCCTGGCATGAGGGACATAAGTTTGAGCGGGTGTACGAGCGTTTACAGACTGTGCTAATCTAAAAAATATACACTTTACAACAACACTACAACAACAAAAACACTCTGAAGCAGTGAAGCTGTAATAAATACTAAATCAAAAGCGCAAAACACCCTGCACACTATTGTACAGGAGAGCGTTGCAATTATAATCAAGCATCCTAGCGCAATGCTTTCATTGCCTACAGCGTTAGTAGCAAACAAGAAAAGAAACGGTGACTAGATTACACTTCTTATTCAGTAATGTTTCTGCCCATCCCGTTCGCTGTCGTTAAGCGTTAAGCATGCTTGCGTTCGTGATTGCGTTCGATACTCCCCAATCGGATGACTCGGTGGTGTGCTCGGAGACACGTTCAATTCGGTGCAAATATATTCCGAGCTTACATTAGTTACGGATTTTATCAACCAACCGATCACGCACAAATGCATGAGCTCATGGATCGAGGTGAACGATGGCGCACGAGACAGAAGCCGGGCCCGCCAGACACTCACACCAAACCCATTATCGGATATAGTTTATTGTAAAAGCTTTGCCTTATAACATGTAAGTAAAAGGAAACGACAGAAGGTGCGAAACAAAAGATTCTCTATATATACATATACAAGGACATTAATTATACAAATATAAACTTCTGCGGAATATGATGCAAAAGCGAGAGAGGCTTTAGAATAAAAAGAGGAAGAAAATATCACATCAAACAAATGCATGTGTGCGTGTTTGCAGGGCAAAAGTCTGCTAGCTGCTATAGCATCCGAATGTAATGTATCGTTTTCTACTGGATGACACATTTTCCGGCAACTAGAACATTGCATCGAACTGCGTGTACCGTTTTCTTGACCTCGGTTCCCTGCACAGAATGCGATCTCTTTGTTTGACGCTTCACAGGGTTGCTGCGACCACGAAATCAACAATACAATCTACTCTAATGTGTTTCCGTGCACGTTTTGGGGATGTTGGGAACTAAAAGTATAAGATATTCATTATACGATCGCGTATGATTGCCACCCGATAAACGGCACTCGAATGATTGACCGATCGTTTTACAAACAGGAAGGAACGTTCCTGGCAAGTGATAACAAAAAAAAGCTTACCAACTTCCACAAATCAAACAGGAGGAATGCAGCAGATAATACACAACCACAGAACACTGGAACACAATTCACTTCAATGGTTTATCGAGTTCTTTTAAGGAACAACTGTTTTAGCAAGCCCGATTCTTGCACCAAATCGCCGAAAGATGAAGCGCTGCCGAGTGGTTTTTGCCGGGTGAAGTGATACAAATGGCGCGCAAGAAGCGAGGGAACATGCGGTAACGCTAACAGCTGTCAACTTGCACGGTGGTTTCCATGACGGCCCTTTTGACGTTTGACTTATTCGCGTGATTTGAAAATAAAAATACGTTACAAATTGTTGTACCTATATTTAAATCCTGTAAAAGAATCATCACTTAAAATTCCATTTTGGTTTCGGATAGCAAACCCCTAATTCATCATAGTTTTCCATATTCCTTCTGTATTTATTTACTAATCAAACTGAAAATTTAAAATCTCAACAATAAAACCTAAACATTACAACAGAAATAAATACGAACGGAGGAGTATCCTCGCGGGAAACACGTTGGGCTGCTTTGGTGAGAAAACGATGCTCCAGCGTAGACGGATGTTTTACACCGTTTCGATAACGCCCCGCTTCTTCTGCCGTTCCTCGTTCGCAATGAACGACGTTTCCTCCGATGTTGGGCTCAACTCCTCGGGCAGGGTAATGGATGCGGCCGGTACGGCTGCTGTTATCTGCGGTGCGGGTGACATTATGGTACCCGCCAGCAGAACGTTAGGAATGACCTGATCTTTAACGGAACCGCTGAGTACGGTGCCACTGCCATTGTTTCCACCATTTCCACCGTTGCCTCCCATACTCGGCGAGATATTCACGACACTCAGCGGCTCGAGCGTTAACCGTGAGGGTGTATGCGAGCGGGAGGGATTGTTCGACGAGTTGCGCGACACCGGACTAGAGTTCTGCGAGCGCCGGAAATCTTCCAGCGGTATTTCCTCCGACCGTGGACGTGGTATGCGCGGGCTCGATTCTCGCGACCGTGGCGTACTCGAGCGGTTGCGGGAACTGTCGCGTGACTTCATCGAGCTCGAACCAATGCCAACGGGTTGACTGCTTTCCCGACGACTGGCTCCAGACGTGGGTTTTCTTCGTGCACCGGTGGGTTCGCTGAAGTAAAAGGAAAGGGTGTACATTGCTTTTGCGTGATTTTAAATTAGAACACACCCGCGCTTACCCTTCGGTTGAGCGACTCGCGCTCATCTGCACCCGGCTCACGCTACCCGATGGCATGCTATCACGTCTTAGGGCGGCCGCAACACCCGGTACACGGTTGCTCGTGGAAAACAGTGGACGATGCTCTCTTCCCTGCCTTGCGGACGATCCGTGCCGCAACGCGGGCGTGCCACTAGTGGACGAACTCGACGAACCGAGCGAAGGGAAGGCCGATTCGTTCAGCTGTCCCGGAATCTCCAGCAGTTGCGCAATTTGAAACATTTTCTTCTGTCTCGCTTTACTGCGCCCTTTCGTGAGCCGTTGTTTGGCGGCCATGCAGCGGATGTGATCGTCGAACATAAACTTGGCGGATAGGATGGGTGTCCGGTTGTTGGTCGCACCGCCACGGTGAATGGTAAGGTGAAGGCTGCGCGAGTCTTCCTTATCACCGTTTACCTCCACATCCTGGAGAAAGCCCACGAATTTGGCTACACCCCAGCCTAGCCGCTTGCTGTCCGGCTCTACGAGTATCAGCTGCAGTATGTCCATCACCAGAAACCGTCGATACTTGGTTCCATCGCGCATAACTACGGTGCAAGCGATTAAATCACTATTATCTGGTAAATGATAAAAAAACACAAAACATTCCACCTCAGTTAGGATGACAAACTACCGCCACAATCATTTACTACACCTACTCAAATCAAGCGCATTATCTATTTGAACACACTGGCCCACATTCGTGAGCGGAAGCAGCGTCTCCTTCTCGCCCGATATCAGCTGGCACATGCGGCGCAGCAGAAAGAACACGCGAATGGCGCGACGTGCCTTTTCCACCTCGCCGCAGGGTAAACGGCGCGTAAATCCGATTCCCGTGAGCGGGGTTCCGGTCGGGGGCAAAAGGATGGTCGAGTCGTTGCACAGAAATTCCACGTTCAACGCGGTTTTCACCATTTCGTTGTACCTGAGGCGAATGAGAAAAAGAGAAGGAGAGAACAAACATGTAAAGCCACCAGCCCGATGGGAAAAATCAAAGCAGCCCAGAAAAATCAATAACAACACTTACTCATCTTCGAACAGATCGAGGAAAATGTCTTCCGATTTGTAGAAGTTTTTGAGCACATTCATGGCCTGATTGCGCGACTGGTTGAGAGATGCCAGATACTCTTCCGGTACGGTGGACGAACCGGTGTCTTCGTTGCCAGCGCCAATTATCTGCCCGAGAAGCTTCAACGCCAACTCAGTGGTAACTAGCCGTATGCGGCAAGCTGCAAAACGAAACATAACTTAGATACCTGTTGGAAACGGATCATTTACACTGAAACTTACAGGGTTGGCTGGAAATGTTCACAATCTGGAGCAGCTTTTCGATCAGAATCACATTGTACTGGGTACGATTCGCTGGTGACGAACGGTTCAACACAATCTCCAGCCATTCCGAGTTTACGCCTGAAACAGAGCAAGGGCTTGAATCAGTTCCAGTGTATTACACTCAAATAAAGCTATTTAACAATAAAACTAAAAACGCCAGCCAATTATTGGTACGGTGGTTAATATACAAATTCATTAGTTTACGACGTTAACGAATAAATTTCATTCACAGACCGAGCATGCCAATTTAATGTCTAAAGCAAGCTTAGAGTGAAGGCAAACTACTTAACATAAGAACCACCCTTTCAAGGGAAACTGTTTATAATTTTCTACAATAACAACGAAAAATGAAGATGAATGTGAAAACTAACCGTCTACAAACACCGGCACCAACAGTGAGGAGAGAAGTGTTGCATAGCAACGACACGACGATGACAGGACAGTCGGAGAGTGCAAAGTTCAAATACCATTGCAAAACAACAGACAGCAACAGCGGCAGCAATGTTATTTGGGGAAAAGTAGTTAAAATTGTTATTCGAAAAGGTTAATAGCGATGTGATGTTGTAAAGCGTTAAAATGAAGCCAATCTAAGTTAATCAAACAACCTGCGAAGTAATGATTAATACCCAAATGTTCTCTACCAAACTCCCACTGACTACTTTGATGATTGTGCCTGCATACTGTACCTTTGTTGTTAGCGAGCGCATAAAGCAAGCACAAAGCTAGAAGTGCCAGAAAATCGTTTTCGGTGCAATCCAGGGACGAAAGCACCATGTCGAGGAAGGGTCGATTCGTTTCCGGCGTCCGGTACGCGTTGAGCAGTAGCTTTTCCTTCTCTTCGTCCGTTATGTTCACCTTCTCGATTTCTTCGGAAAGCGTTGGCGGGCTTGGAGAATCTGCAAAAGTGTTAAGATTGCCATTAACAGCCGTTGTACGGAAGCGTTCGTCATTCTTCACGCTCACTCGATATGGGTGGTTCATTGTTGGTGGAGGTACTGCTACTGCTCGCTTTGCTCTTTCTGCTACTGCTGCTGCTGCTGCTGTTTGGACTTTTATTATTGCCACTGGAGTCTTCGCTCAGCTGTAGCTGATCGACACCGTACACAGCCGAAGACGCAACTGTACTTTCCAGCGCTTCCTCCAAACTTTCGACCGGTTGCACGAAACCCAAAGCCACCACCTCTCGGTTATCGATATAAGCGTTCAGGACCTGCGCAGCTCCCTCCTTGAACACGGTATGATCCGCGTTTAGGATTACCCACGTGAGCGCATTAATCAACGGTCGATGCGTAACGACAAGAAACACGAGCGATAGCAGAAACAAGGCCACAACGCTCGCGACACGTGGATTGTTCATCTCCTTGATGTCGATATCGACGACCTTGTTCAGCACGGCCGCAAGGTTACACGTCACCACGGCCATCGACATCGGTGGCGATGGCGTAAGAGAGAATATGTACAGTGGCACAAACAGCTTGTGCAGCAGGTGCTCCGTAAGGACGGCATTCAGATCCGCTATGTCGAGACAGAGAATATCGTTCAGATAGTGCAGATGGTCCAAATGTTCCGCCACAAGGTTTGCCAATCGATGCTGCGATTGGTGGCTGAAAAGAGTGGACAGTCAGAAACGGCCTTGAATTTTGCATCGACCACCGGTCAAAACCACTCACTCAATATCGTTCCGGACGCAGTTGTCCAGCTCCAGGATATGTTTCCCGATGAACCATACTAGATTGCTGAAGTACGGTGCGGCCGTTTTGTCGCGTATGAACTGCAGCATGTTCGGATTCTGCACCCTGTACACGTTCAACGTGATCGTACGCACGGCGATGCGTACCATCGATTCGGGATGGTTGAAAAATTTGATCGCTTCCGTGTAGAGCGGGAAATCGTTCGTGTGCTCATTGTAGAAAAAATGTATCGTGTGTGTGTTGAGCTTGAGGCTTAACGTTTTCAGGAAGAGTATGTAGTAGCCCATGACGTCCTCGTCTGAGAAATCGAACTTATGCACGATGATCGAATTGACCAAGTTATTGCTGAGTAAATAATCTAAGGAAAAGGAAAGGGCACGGTTCGTGTAAGCACAATGTGGCAAACAAACGGTAGAGCACGCAACGCACCACTGGAGCGTGTGCATTTGCAACTTACACAACGATGTCTCATTACGGATGTTTTCGAACAGGATGTTCAGCGTTTGCAGCAGCTGCACGCACACGAAACTCGATCCTCCGCTCTTCTGGCGCATGATGTGCAGAAAGTACGAGAGCATATTCTTCTCCAGAAAGAAGCTACGAGAACAAACGCAACAAAGGTAACAATGGCAGTGAACAAAGGTCAGTTCTAATGCACGGTGGAGGCAACCGTGGTAACTCACTCGAACACGGACGAATCATTTTGATCACCCCAGATCAGTATTTCCGCTATCGAGCGCAACGATTCGACCAGCAGCCCTCGGTTGCTCTCCGACACGGTCGTATTGCGTTCCAGCACACTGTACAAATATTTCAGGTGATCAAGTGATAGACGGTTCTTCGGACGATTCCATCCACCTCCGAACCAGCTACGGCTGCGAAACATTTTTCGATTTGCTGCGCTGAATGTTGGCGAATGGTTGTGAAATGTTCGTCCCTTGCTGGTTTGCAACAACGATACCGTAAGGAATCCTACTGAGTTTTTAATAGCACTTCCCAACACATCTTTTAATAGTTTTCCTCACTTTTTCTCACGAAAGCCCACTACGAAGCAAAAACAGATAGCACACAGATGGGGCTGATGTATTTTTTTTTTACAATTTTGACGTTTCGCTATGACAACATCGCCAACACTGCCGGAGGCTGTGCGGTCATGATGAAACATCGCAAGAACATCGTTTCGAGGAGGAATGAAATTTTCATAAAATAATATAAATTCAAAAATTCAGGTATCTATATTTTATTAATCAAATACATTTGTTTTATATAAAATCTTTAAACGATGATAATCATTGGTTCAAATAAATTGTTTTCAAGACTTTTTCACAATGTAGACCCTGAAACTTATAGTATAAACAGAAATCTATATGAAAAACAAAAACATCATCTGTCAATAAAGTTTACAAACTAACAAACAAACACAAAAGCTGCACGCTTTGTAATTTTCGTAAATATAGCCATTAAACTTCGTTAAAATGGCTCTTTCCATGCAGAAAAGAAATAATGTAAGTAACTTGTTTCGTGTTACGTTAAACCGGAAAGGAATAACCTTTAAATTTTGTTGATTCCAGGTACGTTTACCTCCAGAGGTGAACCGGGTGCTGTACGTACGAAATCTGCCGTACAAAATTACTTCCGATGAAATGTACGATATATTCGGCAAATATGGAGCGATTCGACAAATCAGGGTGTGAGTATTGGTGCAGCCAATGCATTAATGCATATAGTAACCGTAATCTTATTTACAGAGGAAACACGCCGGAAACTCGCGGTACCGCCTTCGTCGTATACGAGGACATCTTTGATGCGAAAAACGCACGGGATCATCTTTCGGGATTCAACGTATGCAATCGATACCTCGTGGTACTGTACTACCAATCGACGAAGGCGTTCAAGCAGCTAGATGTGGACAAGAAGCAGGAAGAGCTGGACCAGATGAAGGCAAAGTACAATATCACTACGGAGGAACTACGAAAATAATGCTTAAGAAACCCCCCAATCCTAATGTATGTCTAGAGTTAATGAACCAAACGTCAACTTTGCTATTTGTAAGAATGAAATATATTTGTTTCAATTTCTCTATGGAATAATGTAGTTGAGAAAGTTGACAATACGGCACGCGCTCGGTTGGTTTTTATTTTGGCTTTATGCTAAGGTACATTTTGCCCTGTATCGTCTGCTTCACCGGATTGATGCGCTTCAGTATCTGCGTCATGGTTTCCACCAGCTTTTCGCTCGATACACCCGTTTTCTTGTTCTTGAACTTGGTCAACAGTTCGGTCGTGGTCATAGGCTTACGCATCAGGTACCTGCGGACCGCTTCCTCCGTTATGCCGTAATCGCTGTAGAAGGAAAAGAAGCGGATGAGTCAATACATACACCATTACCTTCCATCGCATTCATCAACTTACTCTTTGCTGGTCGCATTAACGATTCCCGCGAACGTGGGCGGAAGAGAAGGTGTGGAGTCCGATTTCACCTTCTTGGCCGGCGTGGACACGGGACTGTTGCTGTTGTCCGAGCCGGTCAGATCGGTCGTTGGCATGTTGGAACCGGTCATCTTTCTCTTGAGCGAATCAAACTGGCTCACGCTAGGCGATGCGGATCGCGAATTATTCGCACTGGACAGGTTCGACCCAACGCCTTCCTTGTTCTTTTTGTCTTTCTGCTTCTTTTTCGCGCTTGCCGAATCGGAATCGGAACTGTCCGAGCTAAAGTCACTCGACGAGTCCTTCTTGTCCGAAACCGATTTTTTGTCCTTATTTTTCTTTGCCTTTTTCTTCTTCTTGCCCTCCTTGCCTTCCTTCTCCTTGCCGTCCTTGTCCTTCTCCTTCGCCTTGCCATTCTTGTCCTCGTCCTTCTCTTCGTCCTCCTCCGATTTCTTCTCTTCCTCCTCCGAGTCCTCGTCGGACGTGAGCAGCTTCCGCAGGGCGTCCTCTTCCGCCACGGATTTCATCTCTTTCACCACCTTTGCGTCGTGGTCCGATTCGCTGTCACTCGAGTCCGATATGTAGTCCAGCTCTCGGCCCTCCTCATCACCGTCGTCCGATTCTTCGAAAGCCTCCTCGTCCACGTCACGTTTCTTTTTCTTGCTATCCGCTAGTGCCTTTTTCTTGTTCTTGGCCTTCTTATCCTTCTCGTCGTCACTGTCTTTTTGCTTCGATTTTCCCTCGTCATCGTCATCGCCGGACGAGGACATTTCATCCGAATCAATCCACTCGTCCATATCGCTGATCTTCAGATCCTTGCTCTTCCCGCCCTCTTTCTTGCCCTTTGTTTCCTCCTGCTCTTCACCGTCATTATCTTCGCCCTTCTTTAGTCGCTTGCGGAACATGAGTGAGAAGTAGTTCATCGTTTTCTTCCGCCGGCCGTACTCCTGTTCGGCTTCCTCCGCCGACAGTGCCTTGTAACGATTGATCGGTTGAAAGTTGTACCACTCGTTCAGCGGGTACGCCTCAATCGCACCGTCCGGTGCGTGCGTGAACACGTAGAACGCGGCATTCTCACCGACACCTCCCTCCCGGATGCCACGAAACATTTTTCCACTCTTACCCCCGGCACGCAGAATCCACGGTTGTGCCTCCGGTTTGTACTTTTTCGAGATGATACCGAATCGCTTGCGGCGTGCCTCTTCGCGCAGATCGCGATTGAACTCGGAACCGGCGCCAAACTTTGGCATCACCTCCTCGATGCCCTTAAACTCTTTCTGATTGTTCTCCCGTTCCATTTTGACCGTTCGCCACTGGGTGAAATCTACGTTTAGTGTAGCGTTGAACCGCATGACGTGGTATTTCTTTTTCAGATTCTTCGGCACGCGTATCACGAATTCCTGCACGGAAACTGGAGCACCCGAACCCGAAGCTGCCGGACCAGTGCCGCTCTTCGAGTTCTGCAAGCAATCAAACCGTATGGTTTATCAAGAGGTTTTAGCAATAGGTATTAAAAAGGATCACTTTTACTTACCGATGGTCCACTCATTTTGATTATCACAAGAGGACCTACTACTCAAAATACAACAATACAAATCACAGTAAAATTAAGTAAAATCGTCACAACAAGATGAATCAAGACTTTCCTACGTTTACCAATCGTCAGTGACAGCTGGAAAAGAGCTCCAACAAAGGGAAACTAACGGGTCATATAATAGGAATTTTGCGCAAGTGTTAATAAACCGTAACGCCTAATTTTATTGTGAAAACTACTTAGGATAATTGTATACTTTTTTTGTAGCCGCATTACCATTAAAAATCATTTATTTTCATACATTCTATTAATGCTCCACTCAACCCTGCCGAAGTCTGTCAGACTAAACTGACAGCTCCAGGTTGGATGTTTTTCAGTTGCAATCAGGCCCGAAGAGTTCGGACGGCTGTTGTGTTTTTTTCGTTCCAGTGCACCAACATCAAGGTCGCGTAAAGCAAAAATTCAAAAGTTAGTGCAAACTATAACGAAAAGAAGTGCATCTACTGCATGCCATCAGCGGGTTGTTGCGAGTGTTGCCGGTGCAGTACAAAAAATATGAGCCGTGCGCGAAACACACCTCCACGAACGGACCAATCGCAGTAGTCGACCGTACGACACAGCAATGCCTACGTGCTCTGTTTTGATTCGCTGCGCACTGTGCGTCGGAACGGTGCTGCTGGCCACGGTCGTAACGGTGGCCCTAGGCACCAAGGGCCAGCCGTCACCGAACCTACCAGAAGACCAGCCAGCGGGATCCACCGTCGAGCAGCTTCCATTCTGTCCCGAAGATGTAACCCGCCAGCGTGACCTTAACGATGGGTAAGTAATCCTACGCCACAACAACAACCACTTTCCCCAATCGTACATGTCTCAACATGTTTTGACTCTGCCGCTCGCGTCGGAAGCGATGTAAACAAAATTGTTACAGCATACAACAGGTTACTGCCATGGGTAATGATAACGCGTGCGTATTTTTGGCGTATGTGGCGCTGTGTGATCTTATTGATCGTTTTCTATAGATCGCTCCGCAAGACCGCCTTTGAAAGAGCTAATTGGCTTTAAGTAATTGGATGTATTTTGACCTACACTTATCAGGCACGATTAAAATAGCAATTCTATATAGTACCTGCTTCGATTCCCGTATCTTAAATCTTTATCGAACAGGTAAAACCACCACCTTATCTGAGGGCTACATTGCGTCATCAACATTTTTTGTAACGTTTTTTCGAAAACCGGAATATTGCATACCCATCGAAGATACGATCAATATGCACTGTTTGCCTCTTCTTTCCCCTCGACTCAATAATATGTGGTAAAGCAAGCGTGGAACATCGATTGATAATAACGCTTCGTACGCTGTTCAAGTACGTACATCGATAATAGGTCGCACTTTTGCCCATTTGTTTGCGGAGTCTGTTTCGCCTGACTCACAGTAAACGTCGCAAAACAAAATAAAACAGAAGCTTTGGCGGGGGAATCTAAGCCTACTCCGTGGGTGCGTGTAGTGGCGTGCGGCACAATAATGAGAGTTTACCTTGCATTTGTTGTTGTAGAAAAAGCATCTTTTTTATTTTCGCTCCGGCGATGAGTCAACGGTTAAATTGCCGCGCGTTTGCTCTAGTTTTCTAATTCAAATTTAATGTTTCGAAATATTTAGTAACTTCGCACACGCGTTGGTTGGTTGGAATGATTTAAATTTAAATTTCCGTCATCATTCCAACAAAAGCCGCCCGCATGACGTCATGTTTGCATTTGATAGCACTTTGAGGGGTAAGAATGCTATATTAATTTGCGTTTTGAAGAATACATTCACGTGTAAGCATACTTAAAGTTCATAATTTTCATCGTAATTTTCCTTAAACTCTAACAGCCGCTCGACGGTTTCCTTATAGTCCGCCTCCTCTAGTCCGCACTCGGCAAAGCGTGGTATTTTCGGTAACCGAATGCGGCTAACCTCACGATGTAGCACCTCCAATCCGTCGCCGATATCGGACGATGATTGCACCGCGGCCAGAGCCGAACAGCTCTGCACGTACTGAAGCGAAGCTTGTGCGAGAGGACAGTCGGTCAGGAATCCATCGTAGCCGACGCGTTTGTCAAACAGCTCCACCGGAAACGGCTGCCGAATGGTCATCGGTGCGTGAACCGACGTTACGTGCGACATGCTGACCTCGAGGCTGCAGGAGTAGAAGAATTGTAGCATCTCGCTCACGTTACTGCACCGGTAGGCGGGCATAATCTGTTGCCGCTGAGCCGATTTGGCCGTAGGTGGACGTTTCAGGCGGTTCTGGGGCAATCCGCGCGCACACACCGACTGCACGACGGCCCGGTTGCGCACGTTAACGTTGGGCGTTAGCTGTACGGTTAAGCTTTTGCCCTCCCTTTGATCGAGACAATCGATCAAATCCTGCGCATCGCCCAACGGGAACGGGAAGACGAATCCGGCGGCAGCCATTTTACGACCGTAAGCGCTCAAATCGCTACACATACCGGACAAATATGAGCCGGTTCCGGTCGCAACGGTTTTTAGACGATAGCGCAGCGTCGCTGTTTCCAGGAAGCTCGCTAAGATGGCGGAAGTTTGGTAGAAATTTGATGGATCGTACACAACATTGGGAAGGGAGCGAGGTTCGCCCACCTTTCGCCAGCAGCGTCCCATTGTGGACAGTGGAACGAACAGCGAGCAGTACTCCGGTAGTTGCGCAAAGGTGAGCGCAGTATTTATCACGCGTATCGAGTCGCTCATGGCTTCATCGGCGTTCTTGAAGACCGGCGCCTTGGGCGGTAACACCGGGAACAGGAGCGAGGATTTGCCGTACTCGTCCTGCAGGTGCTCGAGCAGCTTGATTGCGATGCCCGAAAAACCATCGCAGCAATCGAATAGCATCTGGAAGCCTTGGCAACCGTCGCACTCTTCGATGTACTGCCGTACACGATCTGTCAGTTCGTCTTGGAAATCGTAATCCTTCCACAGCTCCGCACCGTTCGTTATTGTGTCGAGTTGGGATTCTTCCTTCGAGTGCGTGTACCGCTCGATGATGTTAATGCTACGCGGATGATACCGTGAGTAGCTGAAATCGATCCAATCCTGCACCGTGTTGGAAAAATCGTAATCCTTCTCCTCCGATTCGTCTTTGCTGGTGGTGCCGGACGATTCTGCCAGTAAATCCGCCTGGTAGGGATGTCTGGCAGCGGGTTCATCCTTTTTTATAACCTCCACCTTTTCGGTGTCCCACTCGAAGTCTATCACCTCGGTGGGGTCTGTACTGATTTGTGTCGGGTCAATTGGTGTTTCGTACAGATCGCCGGCACGCGGTAAATGCTTTAACGTTCCGGCGAGATCAACCATTAGTAGGCGTGGCGTGAACGTTACCTGTCGCTGTCTCGTTTGACCCTCCCGATACAGCACGGAATGATCGATTTCCGATGGTTCAACGTTGGGGTCATAGTTGAACGATGATTCCTGGAGAAGTGGGGGAGATTTTGGAAGATTGCATTGCATGGACCGTGCTTCCAGAAACCTTCGAAACTTACCTGTATATTCCACCAGTGTGTTCCGACATAATTTGAGTAGTTACCCAACTGGAATGTTAAGATTTCACGTGCCATGCTTGGAAATTGTGAAGATTAAATTTAATTTTAGCAACACGCGACACACACGGCAAATGCACGCAAGTAAACAATGCGATGCTGTCAAGAGCAAAACAACGACTCAGGGTTGAACTGAACCTTACGCATTTGTTTACACTGTTTAGTTGAACGATTGAAATGAAAAACATTTGATTTCAAATTTTTGTTTTCAGATTGGTTTTCGTTACCACACTGGATGGGAAACTATCGGCCCTGGACATGCTGAACGGTGGAGTCGAACGCTGGAGCATCCAAACCGGCCCCGGGCCACTGCTTTCATCGAGCATCCACCGGCTTGAGCTGACGAACAACGGTAAATGGGTTCGCATGATACCATCGCTCGGCGGTAGCCTGTACAAATTCGACGGCGACTCGATCGAACCGATACCGTTCAGCGCGGAGGATCTGCTGAAATCATCGTTCAAATTTTCGGACGATCTCGTCATCTCCGGTGGCAAGGAAACGCGCTCGTACGGTGTCTCAATGCAGACGGGTCAGCTGATCTACATCTGCACCATGCAGGGCTGCAAGAACGCAACGGAACTGGCGATGGAATCGTCCGAGCATGGTAAATACGGACCACCGGAAGATGATCGACGGTCCGCCACACTCGATCCCCTGCAGGAGGACGTGCTCGTCATTCGTCGTCAAACACAAACGGTGCGTGCCGTTGAATCGCGCACCGGTAGCGAGCGGTGGAACTTTAGCATCGGCCATCATGAGGTGGAAAAGATGAGCAACGAGGATTGTCGCGGGGGAAAGGAACGCCGCGAGGTGGATCCCGTAATGCTTGATCTCGATCTGCGTGTGATCATACCGGAGGGGGTGATATGTGCCGTGCGGAAGAGCGCCCCGGGTGAGATTGTTTGGCGCCACAAGTTTAGTGTACCGATCGTGAGCGCTTGGCGACCGTCGGGCACGAACGACGACCGCTTGGTCGGGGTCGATTTGTTCGATCGTACGGATTGGTTGTGGAACGGGAACGTGGATGACGGCGGAACCGATCGGCCACCGTTGGTAAATCCTTCGCTGTACATCGGGATGCACGAGAAGCAGCTGTACATACAGGAATCGGGCGCGATGATGAACGAACGCGAGGAGAAGCTGCAGGAGCTTGCACTGCTTACGGACGAGAGCAAACTTCCGGCCATTCCGTGGAAACCGCTGCCTGCTAGTAGCGCTGTGGCGGGACTGTTGACGAGTGAGGACAAGTCCTTCCAGCTTGTGGACGAAGGGGAGAATGATGAGACGGGTGAATCGACTGCTATTGCCCGGTCCGTGTTGTACGCGTCGAACTACATCAATGGCAACGGATTCTTTCTGGTGTACGATCCCGAAAAGGGCGAACAGTGTGGCCAGGATGGAGAAGAATCGAAAGGTGGCAACGGTACGCTGTCTGGCGAAGAAGCCACCCACAGCGGACACGACGACGACATGGACACGATGTTTGACGTCCCGGTCAAGGTGATCATCGTGTCGATGTGGTTCTGGTGGAAGGAAATACTGATCATCTCGATTACGACCGCTCTCATACTGAACATGATGTTGAAGTTGCGTCTCGAGAAGCCACCGGTCATGGTGGTGGTGGAGCGAAAGGTTACCGTACCGATACCGACCGCGGTGGAAGCGATCGAAGAGTTTCCGCCCGCGATCCGGATGGGTCCGGCGGTTCGAAGCTACTCGGAATCGAGCACCTCCAATGCGGTGGTGGCGGAAAATTACACCTCCCGCTTCCGGGATGACTTCGATCTGGTGCAGTGCCTCGGTAAGGGCGGATTCGGCGTGGTGTTCGAGGTGCGCAACAAGCTGGACGATTGCCGGTACGCGATCAAGCGTGTCGTGTTGCCGAACAAGCAGGAATCGAAGGATCGCGTAATGCGCGAGGTAAAAACGTTAGCTCACTGCGAACACCAGAACATCGTGCGGTACTTTCACGCGTGGATCGAAACACCTCCGCCCGGTTGGCAGGAGCGGCACGATCGTGAGTGGATCGAACGCAACTGTCTCTCGACGTCGATCGACATTGAAACGCCGACCGATACGTGCCCGCCGGTGCAGGGACGCGATGGGATGTCCCTGGCAGCGCAAGGTGCATCGTCTTTCGAGGTGGGGATGAAGAATTCACGCCTGCAGCCAACGTCAGTGTGGATGCCACGGCTACCGGAACCGAACTTTTCCTTCTCGAACGGCATCGGTGATGGTGCGTCGGTGAAACGTTACGATCAGAGCGACAGTTGTTCCTTCATCGAATTCCGCGCCGAAGGTGCTGGTGACGAAAAATCGGCCCGAGAGGACGACGATGATACGTCATCGTCCGAATCGGATTCAACGTCCGGAACGTCCGGAGTACTGCGGAGTAACGGAAAGGCTCGTTGGAATGATGACGAGGAAGAAGACGATTCATTGGATATCGTTTTTAAAGAGCCATCCAAGAGCGAAGGTATTAGTCACGGCGCTGGCCCGCATCACGCCGTATCTATTGACGTGTCCTTTTCACCGGAAGCTCCCTCCCAACGGCTCGTACGGGCAGAGCGTGAGGGTGAGGAACAATCGCAACAGCAAAAGCCGAACCCTTTCCGCAAAACACACCGCCGACCGCTTTCACTCGATCTCACCAGCTCGGGAAGTGTGCGGGGCCGTTTCGGCCCGGACGTGAAGGGCACACTGGCGGGCCCGAGTACGCTCGCTACGGCCACGACCGATCAATCGAACGCCACCACGACCCAGAGCAACAAGATCTATCTGTACATTCAGATGCAGCTGTGCCACAAACAATCGCTCAAGGAGTGGCTCAGCATGAACGGGTTCCCGGCGCGCCGTGATAAGATCGTGCCAATCTTCGAGCAGATCGTGGCCGGGGTCGAGTACGTGCACCTGAAAGGACTGATTCATCGGGACCTGAAGCCGAGCAATATCTTTTTCTCGCTCGATGGGCGCATCAAGATCGGCGACTTTGGGCTCGTTACGGACTCGAGCGATCTGCAGTACGACAGCGAGAACAACATGCCGACGATGGTGTCCGATCGGCACACGCGGCAGGTCGGCACGCAGCTGTACATGTCGCCGGAGCAGCTGAAAGGCCTACCGTACGACTACAAGGTGGACATCTACTCACTCGGGTTGATACTGTTCGAGCTGCTCGTTAGCTTCGGCACGGAAATGGAACGAATCTGCACGCTGAAGAGCGTGCGGAAGAGCAAGTTTCCCGATAACTTCGAAGAGGACCATCAGTGTGAGGTTTGTAGTGTTTTCCGTTCGAACGGTACGGGTTTTGTTGCTCCGTAACGCAGAGGTTTTTTTTGTCCGTTTTCAGTTTAAGCTGCTGACGTTGATGCTCTCCGAAGCACCGAATAAGCGTCCGACAACCTTCGGCATCAAGGCTCATCCGCCGTTCAAGAGATTTCCCTCGAACAAGTCCACGAATTCGCTCGGCGTCGTCGACGAAACGTTGGTCGTTAACGGAATGCCCGGATCGGCGCCCGGTTCGTTCGAATCGGACGAAGGTGACGAGTGGCATTTTGAGCTGCCACCGCGCCGAAAAGACAGCCGGACGTACACCACGTCCGGGTCGGGATCGGGCAGTGGTTCCGCCGGCGGACTGTCGGCTCCTAACCAGTTGTGCTTTTAACTAGCTCGTCGTGCGTATTAACCCACCCACTGTATGATGTTTGCAGCTCTGGTGATGTCGCCAGGTAAAAGAACGTGTATATTGTAAGTTATTTATGTTCTCTTACGGTTGTTGTAGGTCTTAACGAATCCCCGTGAGCGAAGTTACGTTTTACGAGTAACGTAAAGTTAGCTTTTTAACGTGCGCTAATTCTTCCCGGACGAAGGGTCTTAAACAATGAGAATTAAGCAAATGAATAAAGTGATAAACGAATACACACTGTTATAAGATTTACGATACGTTCTCTATTCTTTTCGTGTACACCCTACCGCGGGCAAATGCTGCATTAACAGTAACAAAACACTCCCAGCGTCGTTCACTTCTTCGCCCGCTTGCCTTCGCCCTTCTTCGGTGGAGCTTTTCCGCGCAGTGCTCGTAATCGCTTCATTTCTTCCTTGAAATCCTGATGCTCGTCGCGGAACAGACCGTACTCTCGTAGCTTCATCGCGAGAAGGTGCGTTTCGACGTGCCGGGGGTACCAGTTTACGACGTAATCCCGCTGGTGGACCGGTTCCTCGCTGAACATTTTCACTACCTTCATCGACTGGGAGTTTGTTGGACGGGCCACTTCACCAAAGATTCGGTTCGACAGGTAGTTCATCCGCCGTGCGTAGGTCGTCGTAAGCTTCGTTAGTTCCTTGTACTTAGACATTTTGCTTTGTTTTATGCACTATTTCACGGATTCTTTCGATCGCGTGTGGAATTGTGTAATTTTATTTGTTGATAAAATGAGCCTCTTTTGACAGCTCGTGTTTTCATGCGCGAAAGTAGCCCATGTGAAATATATCCTCGCCGAAGAAACTTTTGACAGATGAAGCAAAAAAAAGCCGCATAACCAGGTTGTTTACACTCGCATAAGCAACGCGCTCGAAACTCTTTTGCATTCGTTTGTGAAAATTGAAAAAAATCAATCATGAAAGATCAAGAAACCCCAGAGAACAAAAATACGCTGAAAATCAGAGAACAACTGTACAGGCTGATGATAAGGTTGGTGAGAGTGCACGTCTGTTTCTCTCCAGCAAAACAGTTCCTAGCTTACTGATGCCTTCTTCTGCTCCACAGCCAACTCTTCTACGACGGCTATCATTCAGTGGCGGTGGAGTTGACCAGCCTAGTGCGGGCCGATCCTCCCTGCCCACCGAGTGATCGGCTGATAAACATCTTCAAGCAGGCTAACCAAATCGAACAATCGAAGGAGAGCAATCTGTTCGACGATCTGCCGTGCGGGTTGGATCTGGAGTTTGAGACGGAAGGCTCAACGCTAGCTCCGGAACCGGCATCCTACGAGACGGCTTACGTGACGTCTCACAAGCTAGCGTGCCGTGCCGGTTGTTTCAGCGGGGATGGACAGCTCGTTGCCACTGGGAGCATGGACGCCAGTATAAAGATACTTGACGTCGATCGGATGCTGGCGAAATCGGCACCGGAAGATATGGAGCCGGGCCGTGAACAGCAGGCGCATCCCGTCATACGCACGCTGTACGACCACACGGATGAAGTGACGTACCTTGAGTTTCACCCGAAGGATCAAATACTGGCATCTGGGTCGCGCGATCATACCGTAAAGCTGTTTGACATTTCGAAGGCATCTGTGAAGAAGGCCCACAAGGTGCTGAGTGACTGCGTGCCAGTTCGCTGCATTGCGTTCCATCCTACCGGTGACTACATGGCCGTCGGAACGGAGCACAATGTACTGCGAGTGTACGATGTACACACGGCGCAGTGTTTCGTAAGTGCTATTCCTTCGCAACAGCACAATAGCGCCATTACGTGCGTTCGGTACGCCAACTCGGCAAAAGTGTACGCCACGGGCAGCATCGATGGATCGATAAAGCTGTGGGATGGTGTCAGCGGCCGTTGCATCAACACGTTCACCGATGCGCACGATGGGGCGGAAATTTGCTCGGTGTTCTTTACGAAAAATGGCAAATATTTGCTCTCGTCCGGTCAGGATTCGCTGGTGAAGCTTTGGGAACTGAGCACCAGCCGATGTCTGATTGCGTACACTGGTGCCGGTACTACGGGCAAGCAGGAGCACCAGACGCAGGCCATCTTCAATCACACCGAGGACTATGTGCTGTTTCCGGATGAGGCGACCACGTCCCTGTGCGCGTGGAACTCGCGGAATGCGTCCCGCTGCCATCTGATGTCGTTGGGGCATAATGGACCGGTGCGCCATATCGTTCACTCGCCAACGCATTCCGCTTTTCTTACCTGCTCGGACGATTACCGTGCCCGGTTCTGGGTGCGAAGAACCACCAATCATTGAAATGTGTAATTTACTCGCAACCGAATCAGCTATCATCGAGGGTAGCTATGAAATAAACGATTTTTTCTTATATTACTTGGATCACTTAAAAAAATGACTTTTCGCTTCATTTGACTCCAAGCGATCACTCTAGAGTAGTCTGACTTTTGTTTGTTGGTAAACAGAGCGATGTGCGTGAAATACGTTCGCTTCGTATATCCCTCTATCCAATTGCGTCAACCAGCTGTTTTCCTTCGATGACGTTCTCCCAAATTTGCGTTCTTCCGCTGTTGTGTTTATCAAACAACGAATAAATTACCAATCGTGGGAAGGTTACACGCGTTCAACATCGCTTTTTCCTACACCAACAATTTAAGATCTGCAATTCTAGCGCGTGATATTCGCGGGAGATGCCTGACGCAACGTCGCGGTGAGAATGTTTCGCAAGGATGACATTTTTGCGACACCCCAAGAGCGTCAGCATAAAAAGTTGCGCTTCAGGGGTGATCTGGCGGCACACTATGGCTTCAATCGAGATTCCGTCGGTTCCGGCTTGAACGGAGCTTCCGGCAGTAATCGCATCGAGGAAGTGTCATCGGACGACGACACGAAACGGTTGCACAATGGTGAACCGGCTGCGGGTAAGTGTGAAATGCATCATGATTGATTCAACCTGCATCAGCTTATGAGCCATTAAATGTGCTTGCAGAAAATGCGGAACGGGGTAGCCTGTACGATTTCGTTCGTATCGAACTCACCAGAGGCTACGTGCTGGAGCACGACGAAGAGCGGTACTCGGCGCGGCGTGAGAAAATATACTCGTTCCTAAAGATACCGCGCGAGCTGGAAAGCTTCATGCTGTACGGGTTTCTCCAGTGTGCCGATTCGTTCCTGTACATCTACACCTTTTTGCCAATCAGATACCTGCTCGCACTGTGGGCACTGGTAAGCCGACCGATAGCACGCTGCCTCGGGCTGCGGCGTCCATCGCAGCGGTTGCTAGCGCCGGCGGAAATTTGCGATCTGCTCAAGGGAACGATCTGGATCATCTGCAGCTACACGCTGCTGTACGTCGACACGAACATGCTCTACCACATGATCAAGAGCCAATCGATCATCAAGCTGTACATATTCTACAACATGCTCGAGGTGGGCGATCGGTTGCTGTCCGCGTTCGGGCAGGACACGATCGACGCCCTGTTCTGGACGGCGACGGAACCGAAGCACAGCAAGCGCCAGCATTTTGGCACCATCCCGCACTTTCTGTTCGCGATCGTGTACGTCACCATGCACAGTGTGCTGGTGATGTTCCAGGCGACCTCACTGAACGTGGCCATCAACTCGAACAACAAGGGTCTGCTGACGATCATGATGTCGAACAACTTCGTCGAGCTGAAGGGGAGCGTGTTTAAGAAGTTCGACAAAAACAACCTCTTTCAGCTGAGCTGCAGCGATGTGCGCGAACGGTTCCACCTGTCCGTGCTGATGTTGATCGTGCTGATACAGACGATGAAGGAGTTTAGCTGGAAGTCGGATCAGTTTTTCGTGATGTTTCCGGACTGCCTGTACGTGATGGCGACCGAGTGTCTGGTGGACTGGATTAAGCATGCATTCATCACGCGCTTCAACGAGATACCGTGCGATGTTTATCGCGAGTATACGACCAGCTTGGCGTACGACATGACACAAACGCGCCAGAAGCACGCGTTCAGCGATCACTCCGATCTGGTCGCACGCCGCATGGGCTTCATACCGTTCCCGCTCGGTGTCGTGCTGGTGAAAGCTCTCTACCATGCGCTGTCGTTCGATAATGCCGGCTCCATTGTGATACTGTTCGTTGCCTTTCTGGCGCTGCTGAGTGCACGCGTCCTCAACACGATCTGTGCCCTCGGCAAGGCGTGTGATCTCACGCAGAAACATCAGGACGAGAAGAACCAGAGCGGCTGCAATCCGCTCACCTCCACACCGCTTCCGAATAACGCGCGACCCGGTGGTGGAGCTGGGGTGAGCGCTACCGGTCGGCCAACGAGTGATACCGCTACCTCACCCATCCACCGTTCGCAGATCGGCCAGGGAGGCAATGCAAACGCCTCCGCCGGTTATTCCATGAACGCAACGTCCATTTCTCCAAGCTCCCCGTCACAATCGACCTCACTTTCGGTGGGGAAGCTATCGAGCACACTGTCCAGCTCCGTTGGCGGCAACACGACCAACTCGACCGATGTGCTGCGCAAAACGTCCGGACTCGGTGCAACGGCCCTCTTCTCGAACAGCGACGTCGACCTGGACGATGTGAAGCTAAACGATCAGGTGTTGAACGGTAGCAGCACCGGCCCCGGCAATACCGATCTATCGGGAAATGGGCGCTCGCAGAAGGAAGAGGACGAAAATGTGGCCCGTAGTGTGCCCGATCTGCAGCAGGAACCGGGTTTGGAGAAACCGGCGGGACGGTTGCAAAGCGAACCACCGGGCGGGGCTGATGGAGGAGGCGAAAGTTCAATGCACCACCACCACCACCACCACCACGTACGGACGCACAAACGATCGGAATCGGAACCATCGATCCAGCTCGAGGGTGGCGGATAAGACCGGCACAAACTTTGAACTAAACAAACCCGCAAAAATGTTGTTCAATTTGGTTTTTTGTTTTAAACACGATTGCAATCATTTCGTTTCGTTTATAACGCTGAATTTTAGTACCACCGAACGTCCACAGAGGGCGTTCGTAAAATGGCAAACGGGGTACCGCGGGGGCTTCCGGTCATTGGTCATTCCCATGCGCCCCTTGCCAAAGCACCAAAGGCTGACACGATAGCACGTGAACAACGTGTGCGCTTAGGTTTAGAGGAGTTTGTTTGTTTGTCAATGCGTCCGGCAAGTTTTGTTAAGTTGTCTTTTTTCTTTGTTCTTACCTGCCCGTGCAATTTGTGCGAGATGTTCTTGTGTTGTTTTGGAAGATCCCATTAGCCGCTAGTGATTGAATATGAGAATAAATTTTGAAATAACTACTACTTACACGCTCTGTAGCTTGGGTTGCTGTCTATTTTCAAAGAGATCTTTTTAATAAACTTATGATTTTTTCGTCGGAATAGATTCGGTGGTTTCCGTTTGTTAGTAATCAATGCCTATTTCGATTCGTCGTCTTTAATTCGAGTCGATTTGAACATATTTCGCTCCGTCGATTTTTATGAAAAAAGGTGTAAAGATAATGATTGACATAAATTTATCGTCAGTAACGTTCCCAGCAGCATAAAAATAGGCTACCATCGCTCGTTGCACGATTTTCCTCGCAAAAGTTAATAAAAACGGATCGTTTCTGCTGCCCTGAAACCGTGAAAACTAGCTTTAATTGTGTGCTACGAAATGTGTGAACACCTCTAGGGGGAAATCGTAGCGAGAGGAACGTTAAAAAATTAAACTACCGCACGATACTCGCTCGTATCGGTACGCGATTTTATGCGATTTTACGCGATTTCTTTTATCACACTTGCATTGTCTCATCGCATCATCTCATCCGATGCCACATTGCCGTGGCTGCTGCTGCTGTTGCAAATCCGCCACTTAAAGCGTAACTGGAGGGAAGTTTATTTTACGATTCCGCGTTAAGCCACAAACACCGGCGGTGGAAGGTGTGATCGAGAAATTACAGTGAAGCTGGAAAGACCGTGGAGCGGTGGTTGATGAAACGATCACCTGCGTGCGGGCAACGAGCACCGAGCCAGATGAGAACCCATCCCGGAAAAGGGATCAAACATTCGTTTCCTTTCCTTGCCGTCGCGCTCATGAATGGAAGCAAAAGTGTGAAGCGGACCAGAAAGTGTTGGGCCGGGGTCGACCGAAGAGCGATTACATTAAATTGTAATCTCCTCCTCCTTCTCCTCCTCCTCCTTCTGCATGGGTCTCGGATGCGGGGACGCTACAAAGACACAAACACACATACACTCTGACACCCAAAGACAATCGGTTTGCGGCCTTAATTGATAATCTTATGATATGTTATTTTTCCCCCTCGCATCGTATTTATGCTCCGATCGTGACATCTTAAAAGGTATCATTTAATTTAATCCGCGCAAAATGTTTCATCCGAT
>JXXB01037546.1:0-13131 GCA_000956275.1 Anopheles koliensis | reverse complement strand
CATAGGTGGTGTGGACAGCCGGGGCAGCAGCATAGGCAACCTGCTTGGCCAGGACGGGCTGGGCGTAGGCAAGCTTGGGCAGCTCGTTGGTGATGCGGGTGTCAGACTTGCGCACGCTCGAGAAAGCGGTATCGACGGCCTTGGAGTAGTGCGAGATGGTTCCGTCGTGCGAGCGGATAGTGCTCTCGTGCGTGGCACCGACGGCCGGGCTGGACACGATGGTCTTGGCAACCGGGGCAGCGTACACCTGCGGGGCAGCGTACACCTGAGGAGCGGCGTACGAGATGGTCTTGGCGACCGGGGCAGCATACGCCAGCTTGGCCGGAGCAGCCTGCGAGATGGTGCTGTAGCTCACCGACGATGCCGGCGAGTAGTGAGCGACCGGGGCGGCGTACTGGACGGCATGGCCAGCCTCCAGGTATCCAGCGCTAGCGACGGCCAGCGAAGCCAGGAAAACGACAAACTGTAAAAGAACCGGCCAGATTAGCTAATGCTTCTTCTAGGTCTATCATCTATCCTCTTACCTTGAATGCCATTATGCCGGGATTGCAGTTTTGGATACTCGAAGAAGGTGTTGCTGCTGAAGACGCTGGGTGATCAATGATACAGTTTCGTTCCGCACCGCGATTATTTATACAACCACACCACACCGGGAAGACCGTGCGACGCAAGCACGTGAGGACGAAGCCGCGAAAGATAACGTATGATGAATATTGTCAAAAAAAAAGGCACGGAAAGCAAAAGCAACTGCGAAAGAAACAAAAAACTGCAAGCCTATACAACACTTGCAGCTGCATCCACTCCATACGAAGCCCGAGCGCACCGAGCGAACAAAATAAGGACAAAACGCAACAGAAAGAGATCCATCGCACGCCCAATTAGGCGCCGTGGAAAGTGTGCGCGAGTGAAGGAAACTCCATTCCTCTCCCTCCATTGCGCGTGGCGTGGTCAGCCGCACGTGAGTTTAATGTTCTGAAACGACGGGAGCGGAAGCGTATAAGGTGAGGGTCACTAGTGGGCTCCCGTCGGGGAGGGAGCCCAGCTTCAAACGGAATCCCCTTCTTTCGCACGGGCAACCAGCATCCAGTAAGGAAGGGAAGGCAAAAATAAACCATGGCAACCCAACCCGTTTCAAGGAAGGTTACCTTCGCGTTCGCTATAATCCTTTATACCATCACCACACGGTAACAGGGGCCGGTCAGTCTCGTAATGGGCGCAGTGTGTGCGTAATCACGTTCTAGAAAAGGAAGAAATTTGGCATTTCGTATGATATTTACTTTACCGCGTTTTATCACTCAATTCGCAATCACTTTCAGCTTGTTGTCCGAATTATGTTTATCTTTTTTGCTTCAAAATGGAAAAAAATACTAAAACTGAACTCAACATTTTTTGCAAAACAATAGGTTGAAAACACTCCGAGTATGAGCACCGTAACCGTTAATGCCAAATCACACAAGTCGATCGATCCGTGGTATGATGAATCGACTCGACCAGATATGGATAAATTAGCTATGCTTTTTGCATGCATCTATCAACATTGATCTTTTGCTGTTGTGTGTTCCCGGAGAAAGGACATGCTGTTAAATGGTGTTTTTTTTTGTAATTATTTTCGAGCAAATAGCGTCGGTGCCAACGTTGTTTTAGCAGGTCGTAAACAATGGTCAGTGAAACCTTGACATTTCACATCGTTGTCGGTTCTATCTCTCACGCTCTCTTTAACTCGAATTCTGTTATCTTATTGATTTCGTTCTTTTAGTCGGTTGCCATATTCTGGAGATAATTAGTGTTAAACTATTTCATACCATTACGCAATCAAACCTAGTAGTATAAAGAACCACATAGTCATGTGCAAAACTTTGGTTGGATCATATTCTGGTTTTATATTTTAGACCTGTACTTTAGCCATGTTTTTGTTAAATAAATAATTCTAAGGAGGTTTCTGAGTTTAAAATTATTCTTTCTGAGTTCAAATTTTGTTTCTGAGTTTAAAATATTCCATTATTATATACAATGGATTTTTTTTAAAGAAATTTATTGTAGCAATGTAATATTGTAATATTTATTGTTGATGTAATAGTGTTGTAATATGTAATATATTTTTGTTATATTTTAAACTTGTATAAAGAAACTATATTATTATATTATGTTCTATAATATTATACTGTCATACTATGTTCTGTGTAAATTAAAAAAAAATTTGATGCAATGTACGATCCTACACGGTTTATTATAGCCTAATTATTACGATAATTTAAATAGCTTGATGTTTAAACTATTTTTCAGTTTTCTATTAATTTATTTTATAAATTATTGTTTTACTATTATTTATTGGTTTGTCAGTATCATCCAACATTCACTATGAAGAATAATTAAGAGCACTCACATTTGTTAATATTTCATGTACAAGTTTGTCAAAAACTGTTGGCGAACAACTTGTAACCTTTTTTACAGGTTAAAGTAAATTGTTAAAGTAATGATGCTTGAGATAAAAATAGAACAGCATACCCAATAATTCGCCATAGTCAATTCCCGAGTTACATTTTCAAGTGTAACGAAACAAAATCCTATTATTATTAGCATTTAAATATAGTTTTGCATCAAAGGCACATTCTTCAAAGAGTTTCTCCTATAGTAGAGGTGATTTATCTTTTTACCCTTGTCATTTTGATGTGTATTTTTCTTAGTTTTTGTAGTAAATAAATCTATACCATTCTCTGCGTTATCCGTAGCTGCTATCAATTGTGATTTATGGTGCACATTCACTCACTTGTCTCACATATCTTCCCTGAAAAGAGAAATTCATCCTACTGAAACATGCAAAGGCTTGACTTAGTTCTATGATACATGATAAATATGAAGTGAAATCTTGTATCGATGATTATGTACTAATCGTTTTAGGCTCACGTAATAATGCAAAAGCATATGTTTCACAACTGCTAAACCTGGAAGGTAGGGTTGAACGATAAAATACAATTATGAATATTAAATGCATATAATACGCTGAATTATTATCATATTCTATACATGTCAGCCATCTTTTTGAATAAGAAAAAAATACAATGACAAAAAGTGACAGAGCTGAAAATATTTTTTGTTACCATATTTTCAATAGTTTCACAAATATCGAGAATGTAATAAATCTTGTAAAGAATATTTCAAGAAGAACAATTAAAAGAAACATATAATGGTGAAGAATATGCTCTGAATGTGTAATGTATCCCAAAAAAATTGGAGGAATTTCTAAAACAGCAAGCTCTAGGAATCATAAGACAAACTAATTGCTACTTAAATTCAGACGGTTCTGCTAGACTGGTTGAGGCAGAAGAGTGACAAAGACAACACATCACAGGGACTATATTCCTTTACGCCTTCCACAAAAAGGTATTATGATCGGTGATCGTAACACTGCCTGATGCTTTGAGGGTGTGATTTTAGCAGCACCTGTACCTGCTAAGGATTTTTTAAAAGATATTATCAGTTTTTGTACAATCTCGGATGGAAATCTTAAGGTAGATTTAATAGATAATGGAAATTATAGGTCTTTGTAGGGTAATTTCCATATATTACGCTTGTGCTTGTAAATTAAGTTGCAATCATCGTAAAAGCCTTCTAAAGCACTTCTAAACCAACGATCAACTTATTTGAATCCGTAGAAAAAATTGAACAATGTGTTGGAGAAAAGAAGTTACCCGCAATTTCTACAATTCCAAAACTAGCGCTAACCGATTCGTGGTAATGTTTTTCTCCTTGTCATCAACTTCGCCACACACGTACACATAATTTTCAGTTGTTTGTATTGTATTTCACACAAAAATGGTCAACATTCGAGATGGCTGTATCGCTTCCTCTGCTCGCAGAGGACGCCGAATGTTCGCATCGTTGCAAACAGAAACTCAACAATGCAGTTTTTAACTGTTTTTTTTTGTCTGTTCTAATAAATAGTGGTGTTGTTTTCTATCGCTTCAGGATGTTCGCTCGGGTAGAACCTTCTTACCAGGCATAATGGGCATGAGAATCGTCGTAGGTGGTGTGCGCAACCTGGACGGCCGGCGAGTAGGTGAGGGTCTTGGTGGAGGTGTGGACAGCCGGGGCAGCATGGGCGTAGGTCTGGACGGCCGGGGCAGCATAGGTGGTGTGGACAGCCGGGGCAGCATGAGCATAGGTCTGGACGGCCGGAGCGGCATAGGTGTGCACAGCCGGGGCAGCATGGGCATAGGTCTGGACGGCCGGGGCGGCATGAGCGTAGGTCACAGCCGGAGCAGCGTGCGAGTAGCTGGTGTGGACAGCCGGGGCAGCATAGGTGGTGTGGACGGCCGGGGCGGCATGAGAGTAAGTCACAGCCGGAGCAGCATGAGCGTAGCTAGTGTGGACGGCCGGGGCGGCGTAGCTGGTGTGGACGGCCGGGGCGGCATAGGTGGTGTGGACAGCCGGGGCAGCAGCATAGGCAACCTGCTTGGCCAGGACGGGCTGGGCGTAGGCAAGCTTGGGCAGCTCGTTGGTGATGCGGGTGTCAGACTTGCGCACGCTCGAGAAAGCGGTATCGACGGCCTTGGAGTAGTGCGAGATGGTTCCGTCGTGCGAGCGGATAGTGCTCTCGTGCGTGGCACCGACGGCCGGGCTGGACACGATGGTCTTGGCAACCGGGGCAGCGTACACCTGCGGGGCAGCGTACACCTGAGGAGCGGCGTACGAGATGGTCTTGGCGACCGGGGCAGCATACGCCAGCTTGGCCGGAGCAGCCTGCGAGATGGTGCTGTAGCTCACCGACGATGCCGGCGAGTAGTGAGCGACCGGGGCGGCGTACTGGACGGCATGGCCAGCCTCCAGGTATCCAGCGCTAGCGACGGCCAGCGAAGCCAGGAAAACGACGAACTGTATTCACAAAGAGGTAACAAATAAAGGTAACAAAAACATTATTTCACAAGCACTTTACAGCAACCAACGCTGGGCAAATCACAAACATCCAGTTCATAGGATTCGATCACTTTCTAGCCGCACGATCGCACAAGATCACTCTCGAGAATCCCAGTGAATCCCATTGCCCAGGACGCGGTTCGCAACACTTTACCTTGAATGCCATTATGCCTGAAACGTGCGGTTCTTGTAAGGCGTGTTACTACCGATGAGCTTTGCACCTGAATGATACTGAATCGTCGACTGGCAGCATTATTTATATCAAAATGTCCTACCGATCGCTTTTCCGTTCAAATGTCCACCGAAAGCAGCTCTAGCGCAACACTTCGGACCACGACCGCACCCTCCGGGTACTCCCTCCCGGCCGGCCAGCATCCCACCCGGGCGATCGTGTGTGCCGGCATGGTGCTCAAATGTGTTTTTTCACCACACGAGCGTGAAGAGTAGGGAGGTAGGTGTTCCGTGCTGCGGCATCGCTCGCAACGTCCAAGGAGTCAATCGACCGTAAGAAACGAGCCTCCTACTTTCGCTTTTGCACTGGGGAGGCCCGCCACGCGATAATAGCAATAACAGCACTAGCAGATGACGAATCGACCGCAAAATTGTTGGTATTTGGTTCATGCAATACGCGTTGCGTGTATGTGTGGAACACCCGGCCCGAATTTTGTGACGATTGTGAGCACCACGCCTGGTACAAGGAAGTACTTCAAGGGGAGTTGCTGGAGGTATCGGACCGCCACAGAAACCGTTTTCATTAGTACCACGGTAGTATCACCGAGTGGAAATGTTCCACCATCAATCAATCGACCTAAGTGAATGTAGGCATCCCACTTCCACTGCAAGGATACCGTTGATTTGTAGAGATATCATATTACCTACCACTACCTAGCCGCGAATTCTCGTACAAAGCACTGTGAATGAAATGATTTTATTTGTGACAGGACCGTTATAACACCGACACATGTACAATTTACGCCAAAATGAACGACACTCTTTGTAACCTTTTTTTTATAAAACAATTTTATCCTCGTTTTTCGTTATTGTTTTTCGTCCTGCCTCTTACCACACACATAGTGCCTCTTACCAAACCGGGGTCATTGAAGATTGTTTTCTTCGTTTAAGCAGTATTGAGCCCCGGAATTGTTTGCTTTGCAGTTGTGTTATTGCAGACTTTAATTAAATAAATTGAGCCATAAATGAACGTATCACGAAGTGAAAACTAGAATTTATTTTTACTAAAAAAATAATTTTATAATCATTACTTGAGCATATGAACACGTGTAAACCAAATTAAAACATATTTATAATTTCTTTATTTGTTTCTCAGTGAATGCATTTTACGGAATTTTTATCAGTTTAAAGATAGCAGTTTAACAATAAAACAAAGGAACAGAATAGGCATATTTTTAATCCTTTTCGACGTAGTGTAAAGCATAGTGCGATGAATCAATAACATCCGACAATATTTAACGACAACTTTTGTTTAGACATTCAACTCCTGCTTTCAGTAAATGTGATGGCAGTTTTTTATGTAACAATGGTAGAATTTATTTTTTAATGTTTTATAATTATAGACATTTTGACACATTTTAGCAAATTCTACCGATTTTATTTACTAGTTATATCGTTATATCGGCCAGTGCTTTAAACTTAATTGCAGGAGAAAACACGAAATTTAGAATCCAGTCTGGAGATTCTACTAAATCAGAGACTTGGATATAGGACTACATTGATCCTCACTATATCACTAAAGCCGTTTTGCTACTTCTTTTAAAGCATATATAAAAACGGTCAAATGATATTGTGATAACCTTAAAAAAATGGTTAAGTAATAGTGAGAATTTCATGAAACCGTAAAAAAATAATCATTTTGTTCACAATATACCACCAAATAAATTTTGTTCGTACTAATATAAAAAAGTTCCATATCCAAAAACGTATTTCCGTCACAGTAACAGCCGTTGCATAACAATCGAGTTCACACACGCCCCCCAGCTCGAAAAAGCCCGGTTCAGTTCATGATCATCCTGTGCGTGCGTTGGCTGACGCTGGTACGCTTACCGACGTTACAAATCAGGACTATCGCGCTGTCTCTGTCGGTGTAAACACTTTGCACTAGTATCAAGCCGACGAGCGCACAGGTTCGCTTGATGGGTTTGCCCTGTTCGCTCTCTCACAACCAGTTTCTGGTTCAACAATTGTACCAACTCCATGAAACCAGTTCCACGTGGCCTTCATATTGTTATTGTCGTTTTCGGTGTGCGAGCGTTGTTCGGTGCCGAAATAAAATGTATCAAAACCGTACCCTTTCACGAACCCGAATCCTTCGAGCCGCCAGCGATATGTCGCCCGTTCCGATGCAGGGAAGCAAAAGTTTGGAATCAGGTTTTGGAAAAATTGAGCACGCGCAACTGTAGCGGGCGGACCGAAAAGAGCCGTGTCAACCGTGTGCGGGTCACACCCGAGAGGAAATGAGTGGACAAAGCGCTTGGACGCGGCAATTCGAGACCGTTTGTCGCCGCTAGCGAGCGAGTAGTCGCAAACCGAGCGGTGGAATAATTGGACAACATTGTAATAGCGCCGTGCAGTGATTAGACCCACCGCCAATTCTGAACCCTCGAAGGTGCCCAGTTCCTAATGGAGACATTTCTGTTCTGCTTGGGAATCTGCCACAGTTATGCGAGCGGTAAGCACCCAAGCCATCACTCTGTGATGGGCAGCGTGAGAAAGCTATGCACGGTGCAATCAAGTCCACAAGTCAAGTGAACAAAATGTCATACACCGATCGAACTAGCCGTGTTCGTAGGACGTAGCCACGTAGCTTCGCGAAGAATGTCAATGCTATCGGGGACGATTAAAGAATGCCCCGTGAAAGCTACGCGAGGCCACGAGCTTTGTGTTTCGTTCATAAGTTCTGGACGCCCAGTGTTGACATATCCGCTATGGTGCCTCAACAGTTGACATCGAAAACAAAACACTCTCTCACACACACAGACACAAAATGGGAATTCACCCCTGGAGGGATGGCCGTGGCTGACGAGCGATTTTTAAGTCATTTTAGAAAGGTCAACTTCTCCCTCGCTCAGTAATAAAAACAGCACAGTAAACGCAACCAAAGTTCTTCTACGATGGCAGAGGTCACTAGTTTATTGTGGGTGAACGATTTTGTTGGGTTGTATATTTTTACTGCCTAATCACACCATAATGAAGGTGCTGATGATTTTGGGTACAGTCGTGCTTTGGGGTGTAGGCCAGAACGGGTGCTTTCTGAATGGAAACGTGCAGCGGGGACAGAACCACGCCGGCTCCATACTGTGACCCACCGTGCGAAGCGTGGTTTGTGGTGATGCTGGAGCTGCTGTGAATGCTATGCTGCTGCTGCTGCTGCTGCGAGAGTTTGTCCGAGGTTTGTAGTTTTTGTGCACTCTCGTACGACACTGACCCGATGCCACTGGACGATGTTGCTACCGTTGCTTTATTGGGCTCCACCGGTGGAAGATACTCGCGTGGAGGTAGATATCCGCGGGTTGGTGTTTGCTGCGCTTGGTTTGAGATAGATGATGAATGGGAAGACGATGATGATCCAACAGCTGCAACTGCAATTGGGGCAACTATTTCTGTCCTGGGCGGAAGGTAAGCATCCTTGGCTGGTGGTGGTGAGTAGCTATGAGTGGTAGTGAAACTGTGGCCATGTTGTTTGATACTCTCCCCATTCCAGGCAGCATTGCCAGCAAAGGATGAAGTGGCCGACTGAAGTTTTACAACCGGAGCCACATAAACCTGGGTGGTTTTGATCGGTATAGAAGCACCATTGTACTGATGAGATGTTGCGTATCCTGCTGCACTGTTGTTTTCCTTCCAGGAACCGGTAGACGATGTGTAGCTGGAAGTGGACGTAGCTTTTACTGGTACGATGCTTTGCAGACCGATAGCCTGTAGGTTGGATCCTGACGAGTGAACACCGTACACATTCGATGCTTGTGTGCCGATAACTTTTGGAGGAGGTACATCAACCAACGTTTCCACTATAGGAGCCGGTGCAGTGTGTCCCTGATAGGCACCAAAACTGGTTGCTTGCGAATGAACAGTACCATACGATGTGTATCCTTTTTGCGGGACACTGGAACCGTATATACTTCCAACCGCAATAGGAACGGTATAGTGGTGAGCTGCGATATGGCCATTTCCAGAGCTGCCACCATAAGGACCCTGGTGCAGGGATGGGTTACTGTGTAATAGGGTTTGACCTATGGTTTGTTGATGGGTGGCTGTGGTAGAAGCCGCATGACTCCACGGCGAATGGCTCGAATAGGACACTGTCGCTTGAACGGGTGCTACAGATTTGTGTTCGTGCAGAGCACACTCGGACACTTGTACCGGAGCGCTGTAATGATGGTTTGATGCGTACTGAACGGGAGTGCTAGCGTAGGTCAGAGTCTTCGTGATCGGCGCCGTGTAGACAGCACTAATTACTGGCTTCGTTTCGTAGGTAACTACTTTCGTGAGTGATGCGTGATCGGTCGAACCTTTTATTGCGGGCACACTGGGCTGGTAGGCTACAGCTGGTTTCGAGAGTACAAGCTTATTTGCTTGGATGGGAGATGACTTCAGGTCAAACGAGGTAAAACTTGTTGCACCTTGATAATGTTCGACATAGCCACCGCTAGCCAACGCTACGAACCAACAGAGGACTACAATCTGGGAAGAAATTGTAAAAATTTCGAAAGTTAGCTACACAAAATCACAAGCCATTTCAACTT
The DNA here is from genome assembly GCA_000956275.1 of Anopheles koliensis. Classification (NCBI taxonomy): domain Eukaryota; kingdom Metazoa; phylum Arthropoda; class Insecta; order Diptera; family Culicidae; genus Anopheles; species Anopheles koliensis. Next base: position 3,457 of record JXXB01037546.1, on the reverse strand, counting down.
TGCGATCCTACTTACAAAACAATTCATCGTAACGCTCAGCTTCTCATGCACCGTATCGTTCACGAGTGTCACCCTTTGCACGCAGGCTCTTGGGTTTTATACGCCGGTGCGTCAGGAACGCCTGAAAAGGATCAACAAAAAGGGAATACCCAAACCGTGGCCAACGATAGGGCCCATTGCTGGGACCAAACGAAAACAACATCCGCAAAATGAGAAAACGCCCAGAAACCAGTATTTCGGTTCCATCCAATTTCATTCGCCGTGAAGAAGAGCGGCGATGAGAAAGTGTTGTGAGGAGGAACGTGAGGAACAAAAATCGACGATAAAATTACCGAACGCCGCGGAATTGCCACCCTTCAAGGACCGACCGTCGGTGGTGGTTGATTTAAATTCGTTGTCCTGCGTGTTGGTAGTGGTACATCGTTGTGCTATGTTGTGGCTTTCCATTATACGCGATTGATTGATGCTCAAGCTCGGAGCCGATCATATGTGCGTTTTCTTCGAATGATCACTGATCTCAATGTCATGTGCTGCAAGAACCGCCAGCGCTTGGTACAATCAAATTCACCACCGCACAACGGTTTCCATGTTTGTTTGTTGGATAGTGCAAAAATTTCATTCATCAAAACACTATCGTCCGAACGCTATAGCGGCTCCTAAAATGGGGTAATGAGCGGTCGTTCGCGGTGATCGCACACTAGATCATCATCATGGCTCGTTTCGTAGCACTGCGAATGACCTACACACGTTGCCGCCGGCTACCGGAGACCGGCAACTTGCCGATATCTGGATGAATGTGCGTGTCGTTTCGCCGAGCCACGCAAACAACCGAAGGTTAAGGTTTTGGAGTGATCAACGATCGTCGTCACCTAACCTTTCTCTCATCTGACTAGCTCCCAGCTGCCGGCAATGGACGCTATTGGCAAGGCTGTTAGGTTGCGACGGAATGAACCGGACAGACGAAAATATAACCCCATCCGTTTGTGATGAAAGTTATTTGTAATGAGACAAATATAGGAATAAAGGTCTAAAAGGGTCTCATCATTGTACTTGAATTCAAGAAACCGCAAAAACTCACTCACGCCAGTGGCGTTAATTATTTTTAAATAAAAAAATTCGCGAAAAAGCGCATGATCAGGTGCGAGGTGAATTGGGTGAATTTAACTTTATCAACTTTTACACCTTTCGTTTGAGTCACCGTCTATCCATTCAACGAATCGTAAACGAAACGAAACGTCTATCGTCAACGTAATCCTTTACGAGGAGAGAGAAGAAAGAGGGAGACAGAGAGAAAGAACGCACTTTTATGACTATTACTGGCATAATTCTACCATAAACTATAATCTGTTATTTTGATGTTTGCAAGTTACAGTTCTGTTAGCAATAATTAATCTCCATGTTATCATTTTCTTAAACATAATGTGTTGTTATGTCATCTTTTTGCAATATATCGTTTCTGGAGATGTCATATAAGTCTTAAGCATCGTCCTCCTGCTAACGGCAGCCATTTTGTAAGCCGATGTAACTACCTCATGGATACTAAAGAATAATAAGAAAAATCTATATCGATGTCCATATATAAGGTTTTCTCCTGAAGAACTGCTCGATTCTTCATCTTTATCTAAAACATTTTAGTCATATCAAACTAAAATATGACTATGAATATGAACATATTTTCGCTCATTGGAAGGTTTAATGTACAGACATAGAGGTTAATTAATTTAATAACCTGTTCGCATTATGAGAATGTTGTCAAGAACGACTTGTCTTTGAATAAAATCTTATATAGAACATTTAGCACATACGGCAATGTGAAGGATATCATCAAATGATAAGTTGATCACCTCGTTATTGCTTCCTATCGTTTAGGGTACATGTATTTGACCACATTTCCCTCTCGTAAGCAATTTGAGATTCCAACTTATAACCAGCAGCGGATTAGGTTTGCCAATTGCGCACGAAACCGTGTGGTACCATTTTAACGTTACTAAAAACCAGCGGAACATAAGCATTTGTCACTCTTTGATTGCAGTGGAACTTTCTTTCGGATTGTAGACTGTCAAATGCGGTTGTTTTTTTTATGAACTCAAAATAAGTTATGTATTTTCAACGAACATTCAACATTGATTGTAAACATTTGTGTTCCTGAGCAGTATTCTTCGCTGGTTTCGATCGTTTCGGAGAACTCCACAAGGGATGATTCATCGCGCTTCGGTGACTATCCGGCAGCGCTTACCAAGCGTACTGGGCGCTGTTGTCGGCGTAGCTGACGTGCGACACATGGCCAGCAGGCTCGTAGCTCAGAGTCTTGGCGGCAACAACGGGTGCGGCATGAGCGTACACAGGCGTGCTGTGGTGGTACAGGGGCTGGTGCTCAGCGACCAGGGTCTTGGTGTAGGTTGGCTGCGACACGTACGCGGTCTTGGTGTAGGCCGGTTGGGCAAGGAGCGTCTTCGTATAGGTAGGCTCGGCAACGACGTGCTTCGTGTAAGTCGGCTCGGAGACGAAAGTCTTGGCGACCGGAGCGTAGGCCAGGGTCTTGGTGTACTCAACGTTCTTCAGCAGAGGAGCCTGATAGTGCACCTGCGGGGCAGCGTACGACACAGTCTTGGCGGCAACGACCGGGGCGGCATGGGCGTACACATGGGCCGGTTCCTGGGCGTACACGGTCTTGGTGTAGGCAGGCTGGGCGACGACCGTCTTCAGGGTGGGCTCATGGACGGCGTAGGTCTTGGTCAGTGGGGCAGCGTAGTGCACCGCCGGCTCGGCGTACGCGACGTGCTTGGCGACGGCCAGCTTCGGCGTATCCTGACGGGTGATGGAGCTGTAGCTCACGGCCGGAGCCGACGAGTAGTGAGCCACTGGGGCAGCGGCGTACGACAACTGGTGATGTTCCGGTTCGACGTAACCGGCGCTGGCGCAAGCCAGGGTGGCGAACAGAACAACAATCTGGTGGAGAGCAACAAAAAAAAGCAGAACCGTCTTACAACATCACTGCACCGAAAACGAAAACTCCAGTGCACTCCGGGAATCTGCGAGCCACAGGCACCACGCACTGACTCGTACACTGTGATCGCACTCGCTGCGGCACTGCACAGTAATGTCACCCGTCACACGATCGTTCACACACTCGTCCGTCTCGTTCAACTCACCTTAAAAGCCATCTTAGCGGTTTGCAGGTCTGCACTAAATCGAAGCTGGCGATGTAATGATACCTCTGGAAGCGTTTGGTCTAATATTTATATGAAAAAATACCAACATCTCGAGACGCGTGCTCCGGCGCGCGAGTTCGCTCAACGGTTCGCCAAGCACATCGCGTTCCACAAACGCGAAGAAGCCTACCGAAGGCGCGAAGATGGGGGTGACCTTCTTCGTTGAAAAATAAAAAAAAACATCCACACAGAACTGATCACACTTCGCGACGCCGAATCGACGAACGGTTAGGATGGGGTACGAG
>JXXB01037541.1:0-18643 GCA_000956275.1 Anopheles koliensis | reverse complement strand
TCGATTGAGGCACACGATTGACGTAACGAAGCGTCAGATTGGCCCAAATAAAAATGAAAAAAAACTATAGTTTGACAAATGGTTTGTTTTTTTTTTTTAATATTTTGAATTTTTATCAAAATAGTTGAACAAAAATCAATTATATCATACTCTTTCTTTACCGTCGCGATCAAAGTAATAGATGGCCCGTTTTCTAAATTATTTCATACCAATGTTGGTATTATTTGCGAGCATGTATTAGAGAGAGTTGCGTGTGGTTCTAATCGTGCAATCCTGTCAGGAGCTGGAAACCCTTTTTTTCGTACGCACGTACGCCACCCGTGCCCCTCGTCGACTTCACTTCCTCGGGAGGGGTAGCTCAAGGACTCAAGCACAAGGGAAGGATGGGGCGCGGCTAAAGGGTTTTCTGATTTCGTGTGTTTGTCTTTCTGTCGTTTGTTTTTATTTCGCTTTTGCTTGTGCTTTTGTTTTGATTTACCCGCCCGCGTAGTGTGAATCTGAGCTGGGTTCGTTTATTATTTATTCGAATTTTGTTCGCGTTGGTGTGCTGGGTTTCTGTTTTCATCATTCCCGGTGGATGGGTGGAGATTTTCTCTCCCCTTCCCCCTCCCTCCCCCGCTCCCGGAGCGGTCTGTGGGCGGTGTTTAAACTCATGCATAAATAGTTGGCTTTTATTTTTCGTTGCGCTTACGTTATTTACACGGGTCGTCTCCAAAAAACGGCCACCGTTCGTTGAACACCTTCGACGGTCGTTTTTCTTTCGGTTTTGTTCTGGAACCTTTATATGACAGACGGGCAGCCATTATCAAAAAAAAAAAAACCCATTCGAAACTGGAGCAGCGGTGAGAGGGAGTGAAACGTGTGGTGCTTTTGTTCGGCGCTAGATTTATAATCCAAGCAGGCGCAAAAGAATGCCAGGACTCTCCATACCGCAAAATGCAGCACAAAGCGCGTCCTTTCAGTGGAAGTAAACCATCTGGGTGTGTTTGTGTTGGCGGTGCGGGAACAGTTTTCAAAAAAGGAGCCGTTCAATAGATGAGAAGTAATTAAAGACAGACGCCAGTTGGAAGAAACGGTTTGCTATAATCCTTGCGTGGCAAAGAAAACGCATTATGGGCGAAGTCTTTGGGGAAGTTTTATGAGGTCGCAGCGTTGAGCCTAACGAACCCTGGAGTATGGGGAAGGCGTCATGCTATCGCACACCGAACAGGCCTTTATCTTGTAGTTGCTCCTTCATTGCGCTATCTAAACCGATTTCCTTACGCGGAGAACTTCACGCCAATCCGCGTAATCGATAAGCTGGTGCGCCTTCCGGAAGGCCAAGAAAGTAATGGCCCCTCGTTCGGCCAGGAAACGGCCGGAAGCGACCTTCGCCGCGGTGAAACAGCACCAGGCACGCGATCGGTCAAAGCCAACACCGAGCTAGCTCGATGCGGGTGGTTCTTCTTCTGCTTCTCTTTTTGGATTCGGTCGGAAGGAAGGGATGGTTGAAAAGGGCGAATTATTAAAGCCTCCACCAGGTCGCTTGTGCGCTTCGCGCGCTGCAAATGAGTGAAGGCTCAGCAGCAAGCCGCCACAAAATTTCTGAAGATCGATTAAAACGATGACGGGGAAGGAATTAAAATGAAGGCGCGTAGTTGTTCACCAAAACGCAAATTGTTGCTTACGTAGTGAACGCTGATGAAGCTAAAATTGCGCCTAAACGTGTGCTTCAGCGCTTGCTTTCTTTAGCCAAATGTGTTGGAAATGCAAGAGAAAATCGATTAGAAGTCACGATAAAAATCAAGCGAAAAACTCATAAACAACGCTCACCTCCCGCTAGTTCCGAAATAAAAACCGATTGTTTAAAACGCAATCCAACCTACCGAAAGAGTCAAATGTTTCGTGTTTCGTTTAAGGAGATTACATCCCCCGCACTGCTCAAATATTGTCGAACGCTTCCCGATTCCATAATGGGTGCTTCTGACCAGCTTCGAAATCCACCTAAACGGAGTTTTAAAAATGAAGCAGAAAAGTTCGCCAAACCGAGCAAAATACGCCGGAAACCCACACACGGTTCAAAGCTGCCGGCGACAAAAAAAAACATATTTTAAAAACTGTCACCGAAACTTTTCCCGTGTGGTATTATTTTTATCGTCCACAAACCCTGCCCCGTTCCACCGCCGCACGACGGTGAATTTGAAACGACAGCATGTGAATTTGAAACCGCACACGCACGTGCCGCTGGATTGCATACTTTGCGGCGGATTAGAACGGAAAACGAGTGCGAAGCGGCGTTTGAAGCAATGTTTGCGGCGGTACCGGCGGGTTAAAGAGGGTTTCTGCCTTCGGTCGTTAAGTTTCCCGCACATGTGAGGTTTTATTTTCAAACCACGCGGAAGTTTCTGGCGACGAACAAACTCCCTCCTCTAACAAAAAAAAACACCTCGAAAAAGGGCCCAAAATCGAGGTTGCTTTTGTATTTTGTTTGTACTTTTGCTGCCGGCGGTGAAGTCATCAGAAACACATTTGCGACTCGGTTGGAAAGGGGGGAAAAAAAGTACGAACGAAAACGGAAGCAGCGTTCTTCCTCTCCAATCCGCACCCATCCGGATGCCGAAAGCAGAAACTGCACTGAAAATGACGTTGAAAAGGACGTTTCCAAATGCAAATGAAATGGGTGTAAAGCGCTACAAAATGAAAAACGAACTCAAATCTAAATCCTTCGAAGCGGCGTCAATGTCGCAAGGCACAAACAGGCCCGGTAGAGAAGTGGCCAGTAAAAGAATGAACCGCGCGTTCCACTTCAAACTTAATTAACCGACGAAGTGAGCCGTCCGAGAACCGACCGAGCGCATCCTCGGGGCGCTGAGGGAAAAGGAAGAATTTTATTTCGCATTTTCCCTCTTTACGGGCTCCGCAACGGCCGACCTTCCATTCCCGTTTGCGTCATTGAGACGGAAATGGAAACGGATGACGATGATGATCTGAAGTGCGGAAGGCTAAGAAGTCTACCGTCACCTTTCACACCGGATATTGAATGAATGATCCACCCGCGGGTCCCAGACGCCAGCAATCGTCACCTTTTGGTACGTGGGCGGGGCGCTATTGTTCTTTTACACCTCGCCGACGGCGCGAAGATGCTGGGCAGAAAGCACTGTTTAAAGACAGGGAAGTAGAAGGCGAGCGCCGTGGCAACCTCCACTCCGTTTTTGTGCTTTTCTCTGCATGGTTGAGTGTGCATGTTGATTGTGTTTTTTTTCGTTTTTAGAAAACCATTCTACCTCTCCAGCACGTTCACACAGCAGCCCTTGCCAGCCTTCTTTTCTCACCTCTGCTCAACGGTGAGCCAAATTAGCCATTATTTACGTGCGTTGGCTGTCAAAATCTGTCAAATTCATCAAATTATCTCTCAATTTCTCGATTGAGAGTAAATTTATCCTCAAAAGTTAAACGTTGTTCGATAAAATATCCTTTTTATTTCAACAGAAAACAATGTTTAATCGTTGATAAAAAAAAAGTTTTCGTACATTCATATTGCAGACTTTTGCAGAGCTGTGGGGCGTTTTCGCCTAAATTTATGCATTTTTTGCAACATTCGCAAATTTTTTTTTTATTATTATTGGGTCGATGTCCAGTGCGCCACCTATTCTTGAGGTGCTCCACAGTATCAACGTAAGCAAGCACAGCGAGAAAAGTAGCACCATCACTCCAGCAGGGCCGGTGGCCTGATGGTCCAGGGCGCAAGATGAAAAGGCAGGCGGGAAATAGGGTTACGCAACCTTTATCAGATAAAATTATTGGCTTTCATAATAAAGCCAATTTATAAGATAATTCAATCTGCAACGGTACACGAGTGATCCGGTGGGCTGGGTGGGATGGTTACTAGTATGTGTATGTGGGTGCCCGTCGTGCGAACCTGCTTTGATAGGGATCGAAACTGAAACCGCCCCGGCGAACGCCCAAAGCCTCCTTGTTCGAGGAGCGAAGCGACGGGTTTTGACGAAGGACGCCACCGTGAACGCAACCGAACTCTAGCCAGTCCTTTGCGATAGTCTTAGTCACGCTTTCGCCTGTGTTGGTGTGAGTATCGAGAGCTTCGCTGGGGCGATTAACCTTTCCACGAAGCGTCGCGCTGGTGCGCGCTGGCAAGATGGCGCAGATCATCCCCGCCGATAGAGTTGTTTTTTTTGCTTGTCCCCTAGTGTACTTCATCTAGCGCTTTTTTCTATTCCTTCCATTTTTCTCTCCCTCTCTCCCTCTCTCTCTGTGTCAAAGCTTCTTTTACCTTTCTATCTGTGCGGTAAAAGCTGCTGCCCTGTCTCCCATCCAGTGCCATAATTCCTTTCGCGTATTTACGTAGTCGTCGCTCGTAGTTATTCTTTCCTGCATTTGTGATGCGACCCAACCTGCCGCCTATTTTCACCCCGTTCTGAATGCGTCGCTCGGCTGCCGGATAGCAGGGGTTTTGTTTTCCCCGAACGTGGTGACGTTTTTGACAGCTTTGAACGCCTAAATGGTATGCAATTCTTAGAAGAAAAAAAATACAATTTTCATGTGAACGCATCCTGCTTTAACGATCTAACAAATGGAACGTAAAGAAAGTTACTTTCTTGATACTTTTCAAACGAGAAGTTTTTTTTTTATCAAAATCCAAATAGTAAGTTAAATTTTGAATATAAAATTTATCAGGAAAGCCATTTGCCCCTGACAGTATGCAATGCTCTTTCCATTAACGCTTGATTTGGCTAGCTGTTTAAATCAGTTGTTTCCCACCAGAAGTACGTGCGATGTAAGTAAACAAAAGCACTAAGTAACCCTGTAGGTAAAGAGAAGCTGTTTTTTTCTTCCTCCATCTTCTCCTCCTCCCCCGCTTTCTTACCATCCAAGCCGGTGAATCTTCAAAATTCGACGAGCTCCTTCCGCCCAGGACACGAGCAAGTCACGCTTGCGATGGGTTGCGTTCGAAGGACTGCTGGGGAAACAAAAGCAGACAAACACATCTCCATCCTTCTCAATCTTTCCGACAGGGGAGCTCATTTTCCGTACCAAAAATGCCATTTTTTTAGTGGATGTGCGGGTGTGTTTGTACTTGCGACCTTCCGCCAAGCATCCGATGCTTACCTTCCCACCGGTTCTGGGCTTTACTAGCTGCAAATTTATGATCCACATGCCGAATGCGCTCGCCCCCGCGCTTCGAGGAGCTTCTGTGCCCCTTTGGGTGCGCTGATTTTTAATACACACATACAGACATACACACACCCGCCCTGTGCGGGGGCGGGATTGATAAGAAATCTGAATAAATTTGAATGAATATTGGGTTTTCGCTTTCGCAGCCGTGCGGCGTTGGTTTTGTGCTCGTGTTTTCGTTTCTTCTAGCTTTTTTTTTTTTTGGTTGGTGTAACCATTTTTATATTTTTTATGAAGCCGTTTTTGGGGACGGGTCCAGGGCTAGGGCGCCCTTTTTTGTGTACATTTCACGCGAGGTCGTACGCTTTCGCTTCTCTCTTTCTTGCGTTTTTGTAGCAAACCCAGAACCAGAAGGGTTTGTTTTTAGCACCTTGCCTCGCTTGGCCCGGGAATGTGTTCGAAACGAATATCCCAATGGAGCATATGCCCGGAGCACGCTGACTTCAGGAGCATTCCAGGGGCAAACGGTGGGACAAACTGCAGTTTATCCCGTCTGCTACACCTCCAAGCAAAACGTTCCCAGGGACCAGATATTGGCAGTAAGGATCCGAGAAATCATCATCACCAGCATCCACACCATGTTGCCCGGGGAGCCAGAAAATGGATCCAGTGGTTCCTGTGGTTTTTCGTCTCTATCTCATCCCCCAGCTTCTGTCCGATGATACGATCGAGAATCACTTACAGGTCCCCGGAACGGCCCCCGGGAAACTGTCTCCTACAAAACCGGCGCTTTCTGCAGCACGACGACCGAAGTCGAAGTCCGGGAATTGGAGCATCATGCGCACCACCACAACCCAAAATGGTGATTGGATGTGGCAGGGTAAGCAAACGCTTGTTGTTCGGAAAGGATTTTTCGAATTAATAATCTCAATCAACGGCCGAACACGTATCGGCAAACGGGCCGGCGTGATGGTACGGGGAAAGCGCCTCCATTATGGACCGGTCGTTTTAGGCTTTTCGATAGTTCGGCAGGGGATCAGATCTTCCTTTGTTCACGCTCAGGACGAGCATTAAACATCATCATACGTCGTTTGTGGTTGCGGCTATCACACACAGGATAAACGGTTAGCTTCTCAATCGCATTACGTCACTGGCGAGGGGTTGATAATATTAGACTCGTCAGAACTGGCACCAAATGGACGACATGATCCAATCGAGAACATAATCTTCTAGATTAATTTGGTAAGATACACGCTGCCAAGTATGACGCATACGTATATGCGGGCTAGAGAACTTAAAAGACGAAATCTTCGTCCAACATAGGCATCTTAGTTTAAAAACTTCAATGTCCAGTAATACCTGGACACTATTTATTGGACTGTCACCTGTCAAAACCGAACGCGATTAAGCGATAACAAAAACAAACTAGTCAACAATGTCAGAAATGTCAATCTGACATAGCGATAGGAATGTGTCTTGCTCGATTATCGCTAACGAGTGACATTTGGATGTGCCGTTTTGTCACGTTCGAGTAACATTTGTGTAAACCAGAAAAGATAAGAAATCTCTCGCGATAGACGCAGCGGAGAATTATCGCACACGGCCACTTCGCTCGTCAGCCTGCTGCTGCTGCCTTCGAGACGAAAATGCATCGCTCGTCAACTTGTGCGACACGTGCACAAATAATCGTTCCCCGCCACGATCCACGTCGTCCGCTGGAAACGCTACAAACAACATCATCAGCGCCGGCACCAGCCGACAAATCTGACGATCGTTTCAAGACGCGATCAACTGCAGCCTGGCGTTAGTCGTGTCGCGTTTTGATAGTTCGCGCTGGCAGGAGGTGGGTGAGGGGAGGGGAAGGGGGAGGGGAGGAAGGGGGAGAGCCAGCGTTCGAACATAATTGCTAGTTCGTGCGCCTTTCGTCGCGCACGTTCGGGCCGCGTCCATGATGGCCGCGTGCGGAGTGCGGGGAGCTTGCTCCAACATTTTGCCAATCGCTTACGCTTGGGTCCCTTGTTTTGACAGTGCGGTGACAGTTGTTTGGTGGCAGTTTGCGCGAACCGATTCGGAACTCATAACCTCGACCGGGGCCTGGGATTTGATTGCGTTTGATTGCCGCGTCCCAGTGTTCCGGCGATGTGTTGGGCGGAGTTCATCGAAGGGTTTGAACAAAACGAAGCCCATCATTAGAAGACGGTGTGATGATGTGTCACGTCGCGTTCGATGGACACCCGAAGCGGGGCGACGGTGGGTGCGTAGTAGTTTTGTAGACGACTAGCCCTGGTGGCGCATTTGCATAGGAAATCGGCGTGTGCCAGTAGGCGTGAGTCAGACGGTTGTGAGTGTGTCTGTGTGGAAGTTGGCGTGTGCGAGAGGTCTTGGGGAGATTTTTACAGACTTCTTGGACGCCCAACGTCCCGAAGCCCACCGAGGGAGACCCAGGAGCACGCGAGTGGTGCATTAAAACATCTAATTATATAGCGCGGCCGGAGATCTCGCCACGGCGGCCGGTTACGAATCGCATCCAATCTTCCTGGCCGGTCGGCGCCAGGGCGCTGGGTGGCGCTGCCGGTGGAGACAGCGCTAGCACCTTACCTTAAACACCTCCCAGGTGGCCGAAAATGGCAATACAGCTAATCCGACTAATAAATCAGCAACGGCTAGACTAACGATGAAAAAATTAGTTACACTTCGCAGCTTGTGCGAGCAGAGCACGGCCGCAATCACCAGGCAGTTGCCGACGATGACGAGCACGTTGATGAACGCCAGCACCGCCAGCGAGACCAGGTTGGTCGGATCCGTCCACTGTACGGATGCGAGCAGGCTGGCACACTCCGACTCGTTCATGGCTCCGGCTCCGGCTTCGTACCGTTCGGTTCGGGCTGCTTCTGCTGCTGCTGTGACGGCAACGGTCGGTTCGGGTTTGCGTTGATGCTGGGGCAGCTACTGCGATATGGCTGCGGCTGCGGCTACTGCTGCTGCTGGCGTCATGGCGTCTTTCTCCTGATTCAGAGGATGGGAAAAGAAAGAGAGAAGGAGAGAAGGAGAGAGAGACAGAGCAAGAGAGATGAGGAGCTGGACGATAGCGCACGACAACTAAAGATAAGCCTTCCCTTTCGGCGGCGTGTGCGTGTCGTGTCGCGAAAGCCGACCTAATCACGCACGTGTGTGGGTGATCTGGGCTAAACAATTGCAGTGTTGGGCTCCGTGCCTTCGCCGGAGCGCTTCGGTTTAGGCTCGTTTTACGATCAGATTATTAAGATTAAGGTTGCTACTTTTTTATTATGATTGTATTTTCTTCATTTACTCCATGATTTGCTTCAAATATTTTCTACTGTTTGCTAGTTTTTTAGGGAATATTTTGATGCTCTTAATTAAGAGTTTTAGAAAATGGCATTAAAATAAGTTTAATTTAAAAAAAATATTAAAAAATACTAGGAACCAAGCTCAAGGATCTAGTTCCATTCTTGCTCCAAGCGGTTGAATCATTTCCCATCATTTCCCAACATTGTAGCGCCCCGAAGGACCTTCTTCAAACTGATCTAGCTTAGCTGCGGCGGCTCGTCCGACGACCCGCAACGCAATGTCTTCCGTGACCCTGGGGGTGGCTGGGTGTTAAAGCTCCCAGTCAGCAGGGCAGCGTACGCCGTGCGCGTGTGGTAATTGGATAACTCGATTTGGACGCACACAACGGCGGCGTGCGGCTCGTTGTCCTCCTCGTTTTTTTTTTCTTTCTTTTTTTTTTGCTCCCCAAGAACGTCAACGTCCACCAACGCTCGGACGTCACAGGACGCCGGCCTGTTGCATCTTCCCGCTGCCTCAACCGGGGAGGGACGAATCAAATCGAATTGAAAAATAATCGATCAGAGCGTTTGTGGCCGACCCGTGCTGCCTTTTTCCCCGCCATTGTCAATGATGGCGCCCGCCGGCGGGCGACGCAATTGCTGGGCCAGCCCTTTTCCCCTTTTCCCCGAAGCTCCCGGCCAGGGCTCTCGGTACATTAATTGAACTCGATTGCGACCGAAGTACCAATCAATGGTGAGCACACGCGCACGGGAAGAGGAGCCCGCTGAAGAAGAGGCCCCACGATTGCACCTGCTCCAGCACACCGAAGCTTTAGCAGCAGCAGCCAGGCAGCCAGCCAGCCAGCAGTGCAGCGTGCAAATTCCGAGAACCCGGAGCTCCAGCTCGAGCGATGGGCTGAAGAGCGAGAGAGCGATAGGCTGCCCCGGGAACGATCTCAAATCCGGCCCCAGTACACAAGCAGCTACAATCATCTAGGTCCTCATGATGCCAATAAGCTTATTCTCGAGCTACCGACCGAGCGAGAGAGAGAGAGGGAGAGCGCAAGAGCGAGAGCGGGCGCACGCAAAGTGGGAGAGAGCAGGAGAGAGCGAGAGAGCGAGCGTACTAGATAAAAGCGTGCAAAGCGACCGGTTGGCCGGACGATTTGCGATTTGCCGTCGGTAGTGCGCTCGAGCTCTCGGGTTGAATCGCTTTTTTTTTATTGTTATTTTTCTACTGTGGCTATTTTGGAAACATCGATTCAATCGCTCCGGTGAACTAGGCGAACCCGATGATGGTCAATGTGCAGGTGCACAAACACACACACGCGCGCATCAGGTGTGATTGGAAATAAATGTTGGAGCGTGTTGTTTTTTTTTCTTTCTTCTCTCGCAGCAGATGCTTATTTTGCTCCACCGCGTTTATTTTTTTTTTCTGGTCCTTCGAGCCGGACTCGAAGCAAGTGGCAAGTGTTTTGCATCCACGGCATGCACGCGAATCACACACAGACACCCACACACATTCCCGCGCTCTCTCTCCCTCTCCTTACCCTTTAAAACATCTCCAAAGGAATGGGAATGCTAATTCCCCCACCGAAGACGTCCGCTTTTCCGGGTCCGCCGGAAATGGAAAGCAGCTTGTCGCTCTTGGCGTGGCCGAATCGACTGGCAAATCCATCCCGTCATTAGTGCCCGAGATTGGGGCGCACCGAATGAATGTTTCATCAGCTCAATTTGTTTTCAAATATTTATTCACCCACGTTTGGTGGTGGCTCACCGCACGGCAGCCGTGTGTAAGTTGGCGGCCACAGTGTTTGCTTTCTTCTGTCGCTTTACTTTTTCCATCCCATCGGTGTTTCGGTTGCTTTCGTGGCCCGAGCGTGGGGAAAGTTTTAATATTCCATTCCGGCATGTAACGGAAGGGTGGCCTGCAGATCTTCACCACCGGTGGTGGTGGTGGGGTAAGAATGTTTTATGCGCTGCTTAGTTTTTCCCCCGAGCAGCATCCCGGGAGCATCCGAAAAACAGCGCACGGGGGTGTTTATCTCGAAACTGCACCCAGCCGAACACTGTTTCCGCCGTAAAACCCTTCCGTGCGGGTGGCAAAATACGGACCACATGCGAGTTCAAGCTGCCCGGCATAAACACGTTCCATGTTGGACGAACACAGCAACGTATTACGCGGAAGGTGGGTGGGCGTGGGTCGCCATTTCTCCATTCATTAGCATAAAACTTCGCCCCAGTGTCTTCGTCGGCGAAGTTTTCGCAAGGAAACGGTGGAGGAAAATTGGCCGCCCACTGTTCGGGAACGAGCGCCGGGCGCACGGACGAGCCAGGGCAATAATTTATAATTTATAGCATTCGACCTTCTCCGGTACGGCGAGCGTCTTCACCAGCCAGCGCCGGAGAGGAGAAGTCATTTGTCAACTTCGTAATCGAGCAGGTAAAGACTGCCCCCCATGTCCGCCCGGCTGCACGCCAGCCGATCGGATAATGGATAATAGCGATTGTAAAGTGCCGCTTGCCGATTGATTGCGAACACTGTGCAAACAGTGGGACGTTGTCGGTAGCCAGGACGTCGTAGGATGCCTGCAGATTTTAATGACGTCGGCGATCGGCGCTACCGCCCCCGTCTATTTTTGGGGCAGCCAATCTATCAAACGTGTCCTCCTTGGGAAAGCCCACGATAGCGAGGCGCTGAAAGCGATAACAGCCAGCGAGCGGCCCGAGTACTAATTAAATGTAGCACCGAAGACAGAACCCGGAGGACTGTGTGCGGAAAATATAAATTGAATGTTTAATAAGGCTCATAGCGAAACAAAACAAATAAAGGCGGAGTGTGTTTGTGTGTTTGAGTATGAAAAAAAAACAAATACACACACACACACATTTCGAAAACCCAACCATTTTAAAGTGAACGATGGTTGCGCCTTGGCACGTTGTAGGCCCGCCATTTTGGTTGGTGTTTACCTTTCGCTTTCGCCGGTCCAGTAACCGAGAATTGATTGTTGATTCAATATCAAGAAACTCGCTACAGGGGCAACTTTTATTTAACCTTTTCTTTTTTTCTTTAAAAAAAAAGCCCAAAAACACAAACACCGAAGTACGCACTTCGGCCGCTGGAATTTGGATTTAATCTCTGGAATCTATATCCTGAGCTAGGTTCTAGGCTAAGCTATGTTTGCCGGGCCGAGCGTTGCTTGTTTGTTGGCGTCTAATGTTTGATTCGTTGAGTGTAAGTTTCGAAACGCAAAGTTCGGCATTCGCTTTCATCGCTTTCATGATGTTCTGTAACGTGGTTGGAAAATGGGAGCGAACTTACGGTCGTTCGGGTGTTCGGTACAGTGCGCAATCATGCGATATTGCGAACCGCCTAGCTCTGGGCTGATGGTGCATGTATCCAGTCATATATCCAGAGACACTTGCGACGCTATTGTAGCTCGCGTAGGAAAAATCTTCCTTGCGATCCGTGTGCATCCAGCGCCGGGACAACCGATTTTCCTCCTTGAGCGAGCGCCATTTTTATCGCTAGTTTTCGTCTCCTCGTCCCCGAACAAAGGCACGATCGTAGCCTTCGCGCTGCTATCGGAATCGTTCCACACCATGTCCTTTTTACGGGCCCCCGGGTGCAAACCACCCGACCAGGAGCGAAATTTATCGCCCTCGAAATCGTCGCGCAACCACAGGACGTAACGATCGCCGGAGCCGTAGCTGAAGACCGAAAAGCTCCCACCTCGAAACCGCGCGCTGCCTAATGATGCGTAAATGCGATGTGTTTCGATGGGGCGATGGGATAAATCCCGTCCGTCCGGGAGCCGTCCAAAATGCACCAGCAGCAGCAGCAGCATCGGAACCCCATTTCGTGGGTGGGTTTCTTTCTTTTCTCCTTCACCCACCGCTGCTTTCGTGCCGGTGCTTTCTCTACCGTTTTATTTGATTCCAATAATGCGCACGGGACATTTTTCTGCACTTTCCTTTCGAGCCGTTGATTCGACACCCGCGCGTGGGCCCCATTACGGCCGTTAAAGTACTTCCGGTGTTTCCGTCAAAACCATCCATTTTGTTATGTGCGCACGGTGTCCCATTAACTTGTCACACATTTCTAGTTTTATTGAACGTATCGTAATGGCTGGTGGATCTGGTGTTGCTCCTGTTGTATCTTGGCCACCAACTAGAAAGTTTATTGCGAGAGAAATCCGTCATATTCCGCCAGAGGGAGGATGTTCAAAATGATTTCGTCCTCTTTTTCAGGCACTCACTGTAAATATGAGTTCATATGGGGAAACTCTCAAAAACGCCCATTTCGATTTTGTTTTAACATTTGAAATCCTTACTGATTTCATAAGATCCACATTCTTCTATATCCCGAATGGAGATCCCTAGGTCAGCTAAAAAAACGTATTCATATGAGCGTTATAAACAAGTACCGACTGAGTAATATGTCAAGTTAGATCCGGAAGTTTCCTACCTCCAATACGTTCAGCATGCGATGACATCGATTTTTTCCAAAATTACCGCGGACTACCTCCGTCTCCTACCTTCTGGATGTCTGGATATGAAAACTTGCATAGTCTCCAAACCAAGCGCGATTCCTATCAACTATTATTCCAGACGCTGCTAGTTTCCGTTTGACAGCTGTCAGGCAAGACGGCTCTAAGCGCACCGCTTTAGTCTCCCCTACACTATCGATCGCATATTAGAGCGAGAGATAGAGCAAAAGGCATAACAAAAAAAATAAAAATAAAGAGCGCAAAAGGCAACCACTTACCCTCAATCCAATTGTGAAACAGTTTGCCGAATGTAGCCGTCTGGTAGAATCTAGCCATTTTGCGGTCGTGGCAGCGGCAACAGCAGCAGTTGGTTCACGCTCGCCGTACACGTCCCGCAAGCCATTCAAGCGAGTCATACAGCGACGACAGCAACGGGCAGCAGCGCTAGCAGCAGCAGCAGACGCACAGACACATGCACACTGGAGCACACGCACACACGAACGCACGCAAAGCACACTCACACACGTAGGCGCGGATGTGGCGGTTACCCGACGCGGAGGGGATTTTTGAAATACGAAAGCCCAGCGGCGAAGAATCGCTGACAAATCGGAAGGAATTCCGACACGGAAGCACTTTTGTCCTCCACCACCACCACCACCGACTAGGTGTTTTGTTTTTCTATCTCTTTCTCTAGCGTCCTGCTATTTGTCGGGCGTTCTTTTCCGGCGCGCTAGCTGCTGTATTATTCACCCATGCCGTAGCTGACGGATTTGCGATGTCTTAGCTGGCATTTCTGGCGCAAACACTCGCACACAGCGCCACACAGACACAGGTGACGGGTGACACTTCGGGCCCGTGTAGTGACGGCGAGAATGATTTCGAGCCCGAAATGGTCCGGATGACAGATACCTCACGCGCGAAACGCTCTAGCGGGGTCGGACCATAAGTAGTTCTGCACGGTTTCACTATCTGCGTTTACTCCACTGTGCGTTTACTAAGCGCTTCGCTTTGACGTTTCCATTTACTTTGCACTAATTGTTTGCTGTATTTTTTCCTTTGTTTTTAGTAGCCTTTCACTGACGTTTCTAGTGACACTCGCTGCCGCACGGGAAGTGTTCACCTTCTTTTTAGTCCACACTGCACACGACCACTAAGTAAGCGCGGTAGCACTGAGTAAATCTTTCGCTCGCGATTTGAGAGTTTAGTAAGCGTCGGCTGGAGCTGGAGATGACACAAGAATAGAATAAACTTGCCAACGGTACCGACTCACCACTCACAACGCCGACTAAGCATCGAACACTTTCCGAACACACACACACTAGTAGAAACACAAAAAAAACTGCCTAAGGGACGACTCTCCACCTGACATGGAGGGAGATGGGTGCTAAATTCACATTCCAGCGCACTCACGTCTCGCCGCGCCGCGCGAGTGAAGAAGCCCGGTTGTCCTGGAATGAAAGACAAGATGAAGAAATGAAGCAGGTAGTACACGACACGGCCTAAAATTGTCTACTCTATCTGTCTGGGGAAAGGAAAGGTGAACCACACGTAACGCACCTACCCGCTAAAACAAAGCGTTAACAAAATGGCGCCAAAGCACTACATTCCGGACACGTTTTGTGACCGGACGTGTTCGCCTCCCCGAGGGTGGGACCACTTTTGGGGCGACACTGGGCTTCTGTTCTACCGCACGATTTCTTTGCCCACTACACAGGGCGCTAGAATGGAGCTATAATTTGCATATAGTAGCGAGAGCTAGACTTTCTCCCGGTTCTTAGAAGCGTTGAGCATAAAACAAAAACAAAAAAAAGGTCAGCTGTCAAAAGATACGTTCTGGATGCGTGCATGCACACCGTTCGATCATTAATCACTCCCGGGGTTTCGGCGGGGGGGATGGCGGTGATGAAAAGCTTTGACTTGGGTGCCCCTCGAGCTGTCACTAGGAGGGACACTCACTGACACTGTTGACAGTTGCCGACGACTGCTTGTCAATGGCACTTCTACGTGTACTCCTTTTGGGAAAGGTTTATTGCAACATTGTCGCTGCTCAAAGTGTGCTTCAAAAAGATTGCCCACGTTTTGTCTGTTCTGGCACTGGTAGTAGAAGCGATTCTTTCGATTGAAGAGATTCGTACCTTAAGACATTAAAATAACATAGTTCACTTAGTTCACGTAGTTTATAGCATCTTTGCAAGAGATGCTATAAACTGACGTTTACGGCCACCAAATATCATAAACGAATGCAAATAAAACCTCGTAGGACTGGTTTTGTGAATTGTTATTTTGCACATGCCGTTTCCATAGAAAATATGACAGAATAAAAACTAAATGGAATGAATGCGATGCATACAACATCAATCAAGTTACTAAAACGACCAAAAAACACTCACACCTCCCGGTATGTTCCCACCAAGAAATAAAATGAAACAAATGAACACTGGGAACGTACGTTCCGGCAGCGAACGAACCAACTCACCCTACCCGACCTTCTCCAAAGGGAGTTCGATTCGATGCCAACGAAAAAAAAAAAATACACGAATTTCGATTCGAATCATTTCTCTCCCAATTTGCTTGACAGAGTCCGGGACCGGGTTGCCGGTGTTTATTTCGGAAAGCAAAAATCGGAAAGCAATTTTTTTTCGGCCTTCACTTTCACACTCGATGCGCACACAAACAACCCACGACCGAACGTGCACCTGGGTGGAGAGACCGGGGGCGGAGAAAAAAAAAAGGGCGGTGCGGGTGGGGGAAAATATTTCCGTTTTACATTTCCCAATCCCGTCGTCATTGCCCCAAATCCCCAGAACGGAAAACAGCAAAACTCATGCTTTGTACAAATAGTGTTTGTGAGTGTGTGCGTGTGTATGTATTTCCTTCTCTTCTTCTACCCCTCTTGGTATGGGCTGCGGGTGGAAAATCACTATATGGGCGATGAAATTCTGCTTGTTCGTGTTTCGGTTCTCGCTTTTGGGGGAGGGATAATGCCGAAAGGATTGCGTCCGGGCGCGCCCGGACGAACTTCGTTAACCTTTGGACGGACGTGGACCCGTCCTCGCGTGGCCCGCTACACCGGATTATATGCTAATACATTTACACACTCGCGACGGGTGCGGGAGCTACGTGAGGGATACGTGTTTTTTTCCTTCTTATTTTTACTTTTTTGTTAAGTATTATTTTCCGATTCGAGTTTGAGGCTTGTGGCCGCCAGCACCCCCTGCGCCGGGGAGCACTTATTTATTTATTGCGTTTATTTATTTTTTAACAAAAATCGCCTTCCCGGCCCCGGAGCCCTGATTTCCGGTCGCCCTTAGGGCGAGTGCGCCGTGCCGTAACGTGCCACTTTATCATTCGAGTCGGTAAGCCCGTGGTAGGGGCCGTGTGCGACAAGCACCCAACACCCACCATCCGATGACAATGATAAGGATAATGGTCGTCTGAGCTCGGAAAAATTATTTTAGCCCATGTTCGTTTTTTTATCTTTTTTGCTCGCTCCACTTGCTCGCTCCTTGGGCCTCTTCATATAACAATATGTCCTAGACGAAAAAAAAAGAAAGCTGGACCGTTTGGAGTAGCGTTTTCTTCGACAAAAGGTGAGTGCAGAAACTTTTGTTCCCCCCAGCACCACCGCCCGCCTGTTTCCCATCGCCCATGCCGTAGATAAGGGTCGGATGATTTATTTTCCATTCCCCTCGGGTATCTTCCGGCTTCAGCGTTCTTCGCGGACCGTTTCGGTGAATAGTGAATTCATCAACGCGCGCGCGCACACTCCCCTGTTCCTCCATCCGCGCCATGCAACCGACGGTATCAATTATCATTAGCCCGGGCAGGTGAGCGGCAAGATATAAGGTAAGAAGGTAAGGCACATCGAAAACCTACACGACCTACCTGGCCACACGGCCACGGGTCGCGGAGGGAATGGTTAAAATCGTCTCGTTTCGGTTCGTCCCGGTGCTGCTCATACTTACATCTCGGTACGCAGCACACCTAATGACCTTCGTTAGGATAAATGAAGGAAAGGATGTGCACGAAAAAGGCAGCACCAGCTTCCTTGAAGGACAGCGTCAGGAGATCTCCACCAGACCAGCGACCTCGTCGGCGATGGCGGTCGGTGACACATACCGCTTGGGCGATTTTTATTTTCGGCCCCTATCTGTGCCGGACCGGTTCACCGGAAGTTTTGGCTCCCTTTTGTTCGATTGCCGAAAGCATATATCGGTAAAGCGAGATGGTGCAAACGAGCCTGACGGGGTGAAATCGCAAATAATTACAATTAGGAGACGTTGGGGTCATGTCGTTGCCTTATCACCGACGGTTGACGATTTTCTTTTCAGACGTAAAGATCTTGAATTGTAGCACAAGGATTTTAGATCATACAATATTGATAAACTTTGAAATAAATTTATCAACAAGCTTCCCCATACACCAAGGACTGAGGAAAATTGCAACAAAATAGTTGACTCCCTTAATAAAACCCTTCTGATGGTGTACAAGGAAAAACCTAAGACTTATTTGATAATAAGACTTGTTTGAAAAGATTTTTTTGAGCGAGGAAACTCTCTGAAGCACCGATTATAAACTCAACCGAGCTGTCAGAAAGTGAAAAAAAAAATCATGGTAGATAGATTTCACAACCTGAGGTCGGTTCTCGCTCCTCGGGGAGAAGCTGTCTCTGTGACAAAACAGCGGACATTTTGAAGAATGAAAAATAAATGCGACTCGGCGAGTACGCGATCGTTGCGCAACGTTTTCCGTGTGGATCTGCTTTTCAAATTTCAGCACCGACGCGATAGGAGAAGGTGTTTAAGGGCGGAAAAAAACGAGACGAAAAAACCGCACACCGCACAGAGAGAAACAATAATTTTCCATTCCATTGCGTTACCGCTTCCCGGAGGGGGCGGAGGAGGGGGCTCATTTTCCGCCCCGTGAAAATGTGTGTAATGTATTTTTTCTTCTTCTTCCCGATCTGCTTATTTCCCAGATTCATTTGCCAGCGCGCCGAGCGCGGGAAATAGGTAACATTTTCAACGCTTTACATCCCCTACTAGCCGACGAAAGAACAAAATAGAGCTCAAAATAATAATAAAAAAACAGACAAGAAAACCTCGCCCAGCGGTTGGAACCGATTCTTCTCCGCGGCACGGCAGAATCTTGCGGTAAGCGCCCAACGAGGAAGACTACAAAGTCGAGCTTCGCCGCGGGAAAACCGGGCAGTTGCGGCTACGCAAAGCCACGCGCCGCGCTGGGAATTCTTTCTATCTATTTCTGAAGCTGATTATCGAAAGCTCCTTCCCTTCCTCCCATCGCTCCCTCTTCCCTCATACCCCTCCCGCAATATTGGGTTCGTGTGTCACTGACAGCAGGTTCTCCACCCACTGGCAAGCGATTGAATTTCTGCAACGCAGCCCATCCCCGGCCGCCCGGCGCGTACACTTTGTGAGCCACAAGCCACGGGAAGGCAGCAGAATCCGGCACCAGCGCGATGAAAACTCCACCGTACATTCCAAGATACAATTAAGCGGCGAAAGCAAAAATACACAAGCTCACCTCCGCTCACTTTCGGCACCCTTTCGCCATCGTTAGAGCGACAGGGAGAGAAGGAGAAAGGCACGGAGAGGGAAAGAGAATGGGTCGTGCGTGCGAAACGGCGGCATCGGCGAAAATCGAACCTTTTGCCAAACCAGTATTTGCTGGGCTGGGCCACAACCGACGGCGCGCGAAAGCAAATATGTACCTGTTTTATTTAAAACGCGTAAACCG
>JXXB01037540.1:0-10021 GCA_000956275.1 Anopheles koliensis | reverse complement strand
CTATTATGATTTCATAACATATATAGCCTAGTGCGAACGTTTGTATTTCATATACTTACAGCTATATGATTTCAGTTACTACTTGCACAACAAACTCCAATGCTTCATATTGCGCTAGCAGCACAAAACAAAGAAAAAGTAAACGTAAACTCCAATCATCAAATAAGCCTGCCGTTTTCAATAAATGTTTACCGAACGGCGGATTACCATTCCGAAATCGCTTTCGATCGGCGACAAATGAGTGGGAACGAAATTGGAAAATTTTCCACCCCATCCAACTGGCAGATGCCAATTGTGGTGCGTTTTCTTTGTCGGAATGGAATATAAAGCGAAGATATTCCGGTCAATGTATTTCAATTGGTTTTTTGTTCTTTTTTTTTTGTTGGTTACACTGTTTTGTCACGCATATTTTTTAGTCACACCCATGGTAGTGTTGGTGAGTTTTTATTTTGTGAGCGTGCTCATCTCTTTTTAAGCTAACATAAAAAAGAATTTATAAGCAAAACAAAGTTAATATCTTTGTACCTTTATTTTTATGTAATAAGAGCTGCGTAACAAAATCATATACTTATTTAGTATTCGAATATTCATTACAAAAATAATGAGAAGAATTTCTAATTTCTAGCTTACCGAAGAATAAAATGTATGCGAGGAACAATATAATTGCCAGTTCGAAGAAAATATTTCACTATCCTTTTCTTCATTAACTCCATGGCAACCATCACTTACTGCACCATCCTTTCGCTCAAGCAAATCGCGTCCTGTCAACAGGTCACTTAACCTCCCCGAAAAACTGTCCTAGAAGGCGATGGCGAGCAAATAAAGGCATGGCCACCACTTTCCGCACGATGGTATGCACTTCACGGCAGCGGCTAGGACAATTTATTCACTGATTGTTCCGAAACGAACTTCACTCGTCTTGGTCCAGTTGAGGTCATTTTTTTTACACTCACTGCTCTCTCGACTACTTACATAAATGACTGTCTTATCCTTTCTCTGGATGTAAAAAAAAACTTATTCCACAAAATACTACCAGAAAAAGTGAAAGGAAACCGAGCGAACCCCTGGTGGATTTTTGTTGAGCAAAATTTCCATATTTTCCTTCCCATTCAGCCCTGGTCCTCCGCACCGGAATGCCCGCTGTGTGCGAAATGATTTTCATCTTGCGCCGTATGACGTTTCGGGATATTCCTTGCTCCATCCTTTGTCCTTTGACAGTCCGCTGGGAGTGGAGGAAAAATGGCAAAAAGAAAAGACGGGAGCAAAAATTCAATGTACGCTATCACACAGTGCGTTTGTCGCCCGAATGCCTTAAGGACTTCTTAGAGCCTAACTTCTTCCCGGCACCTAACACCTTCCCGCCCCATGTTCATCACCCTCTCCATTCGGGTGAGTTGAATTTCTTTTACTTCGATGCCTTTTTGCTTTCTGGGAATACTTTTTTTTTCTTGTTAATTTTCCATCACAAGCCATCCCGTCACACGGGGCGCGTTCGCACATTTATCTGACATTTGAACGACATCTGGAAGTGGGAGTTTTTATGAATGATGTTTTGTGCGTCGTGGGTGTGGGTGTCACAAAGCATTGCCTCCACCACACTTGAAGCCTCAAATAGCGAGAACCAAGCAGCTGAACACAAAGGTAGCTGGCAGATAAGGTGGGTGGCCATAAGGGGACAAGGATAACAACGCATTTGCCGTTTGCTTTTGCTGCCGGAAGTGTGAAAAAGTCAGCACAACATTACAACGCGGCTTCGAAGCGAAAGAATAGAGCCCATGTTTTAGCTTGCACCGGGATGATGGTTTGCGCTTAGATTGTCTCCGGGAGCATGAAGGAAAAACCAAACGGAACGGAAAACAGACACGCTTGATGGGTACGCTTATCGAAGAGATTGAATTTTCGATATTATTGTGTCTTCGATTCCGGCGAAATGAGTGGTAATCCGGTGGAAAATCCTTACGTAGGCATTTCTACTTCAGTTCTCCCAAGACACATTTCTCAACAGGCCTCGGCACATGCTATCAAGCAAAGCCTTGCACAAGTGTCCTTTAGCACGACTTATCTTATGCAAATTGCCTTTAAATGAAATACCACCCGAAAACGGTGACGGGGGAATCATTTTTCTTGGAATAACAATCATCTCCCACACGCATTCGCAGCCGGGCCGGTCCGGTGTGCCGTGCTGTATGTTGACTTTCTGCGCCTGGGAGATTGCCATCAGACCGTTCGCAGAAGAACCTTCCAACACGATGGCGAAGCGCACCGCGCAAGCGAGCATAAAGACGATAAACAAACAACCAAACACCTCGCCGGGACCCTAGCAAGACGGGCTCAGGCACGGTTGTCTACGAAGGGCGGCCACCTGCAAGGCAAAAGACGACCCTGCCTCACAGACACGTGGGGCCCACCATAAATGAAGAAATATTAACGCACCGCGCCCTAATACAATATTAACACGATATCTCGATGGGCATATTAGGTAATGGAGTAGAACGTAAAAGTTTACCCGTTGTCTGTTGCCGGTCTGGCTCGCTTTGCAACGAGGAAAGCAACGCAACACTTCATGGGCTCTCGTTTTCACCACCTGTTGGAAAGGGAAAAAGGAGGAAAAAAAGATATTTTGCACTCACGCACGTTAAAATCGGCCTGGGGAGAGGGAATGATTTTCGTTCCGCAGGAAAAGAAACAACTTCTCAGGTGAAGCTTATCATGTTTCCATAGCACCAAGGGCCGATAGCTTTCTCTACTTAAAGCCTTTTTTGTTTGGTGTTGCTGTCCTCTATGCTCAGAGTATCACTTTGTGCGCCCACCGGGAATCCTTTGCTCGAGCATCAGCGATGAGTCCCAAATGTGCATAAATATAAAATGAGAGCAGCAGCAACACTCTTCGGACGCGTTCCGTGTGCCGTTTGGGATAATGTGAGCGGACTAATGATTGATTGAATATTTAACGCGCTTAGGATGGTTGGAGAGAGCTGTTTGGGGAATCGTTTCGTCTCAAATCACCTCACACTGAGGGGCCTTAACGCGGTGAGAAACGGCTCTTGTGCTTGGGTGCTAATGCACAATGAGCCTTTATTATCATTTACCCATTAACAGGTACAAACAGCGAGCAAAAATTGTACTCGAAATCAAGAAATGCACTCACGTTTCATCGCCTCTCACCATCCCTTCTTGAAATGCTCGCCTACACAAAAGCACCGAGCCCATCATTTATCGGCTTATTTTCTTATTTTACGCTCACTATCATCCATTAAATCGTCTCACTCGAATTGTCAACTTGTCACCGGGAGCATAACAAAGCCGTACGAACGAGCGGTGAGCCGGCATCGTCTTGAGTCCTTGTGCTGGAAGTATCTCGAAAGAAAGAAAAACCGACCTCGAGTTCGGAGGATGGTATTGGCGCACAATGGTATGCTTATGAAGTGACACTTGCAGTCGAGTTTCTCACCCACACCCCCCCAGTTACGCCGCCCCATCCCATTGTCCTTGTGGCGGCGGAAAATAAATTTGTTCCGACTGTGGGAGCAATTATTTCCCCGCTTTGCTGCCACCCACCCCTGCTCGTATGGCTTCTCCTTCCGTTCCAAGGGGCGAGGAAAAAGCGCAACTAGTCGCCACATTTGCCACAAGCGAATGACAAACGACAGTGAACGCTCAACGTCGCCGAACAACGTCGGGACGTGGAGGCCCTAGGCTTGGTTGGCTTATGCAGCCGTGCCTTCCGGCGTGTGGTCCCGTCCCGTGCACATGAATCATATTGTCAGCCTCCTTTGCAAGTTGGCAACTTTCCTTTCGCTCGCTTTTGTCATGTGCCATTTATTTCATGCCGTAAGTGGCGCCCGTTCCCGGGCGGCTCTTGCCGGGCCACAAACGCCGCATAATGCATACGAGATGTGCGTGTGAAGACCGGATGTGCTGGGGATCGCTATTGGCAGCACACTAGTTTAGTGGTTCGGCTGGTGGTGACTAACACCGGCAACGTCTCCTCTTGTATTCAGTTTTTTTTTTGTTGTATTCCCTTCTGCTTTCTGCCTTCTACTGCCTATGAATCCATTTCCTCGAGCCCGGTTCATAAGCTCGCTCTGATTTCTTTTGTGCCACGACAGCGTGTCGTGTCCGCCCCGATGGCAGCAAATATCTACATCGGCTGGAATCACTTTCACGCGGGACGGATGGAAATGCCAAACAAACAACTCGGAACAGTACTATGTCACATCCCATACCTCTTCAACAACGGAGCTAAGGCGATAAGAGCCTTCTCGGCAGCAAAAACCAGTCTCTCAGGAAATGGAACAGTACAAACGCAAATTGTTCTGCGGAAAAAGTGCTCCTCAATGCAAGCGTATCGATGTCAGCTTAGTGCCAGCACTGATTTTAACCAGCAAAATGACGATCCGGGCCGTCTTAAGATGAACATTTTTTTTTTTTCGTTCGTCCGTGAATTTGTTTTTACTTTAAATGCACTAAAACGAACAGCTTTTAAAGACATTTCACGCGCGTATCCTGTGCCGTTTGGGGGTAAAAACAAAATCGCAAAAAGTTTAGCTGCGAGCGACGTGTTTTTTTGTTTCTTCTACCAAACAAATCAACTCCGCTTCAAACAGTAAAGCATGAAAAAATCTACAAACAGCTATAAATCAAAAGCAATGCTTGACTACATCACCAGAACAATCCAGTCGCGTACCGAACGTACGGTTTACCACTGTCGCATACTGAACAGAAGGCACTGGGCATCGCACTGAACATAATTTCACACGTGCTGGCTATGTTGCTTAGCTGTATCATGTTGCCCGCCAGTACTAGATCACTAGAAAATGTGGTGGTGGTGGTGGTTTAGTACGGTGGGTTGTAGCGCACACACAACACATGGAACACAGTGAAGAGCGAAAAGATCAACCCGAAACACTTCCCCTGGTGGTTGTAGCGTAAGTATTACACACCGGCCTGGCATGCTGCTGTACGCTGCTTTCTACAGCACATGCCAACCCGACCACAGGCCCGGAGAATGCATGCACGTACCGTAATTCGTTATTCGCATGTCTGCTTCTGAATAGCATTGCCCGAGTGGTCCGAATTTTCGCTCACTCCTTCGGCCGCAACGCTCGGCTAATGGTGGTGGGCGAGAGCTATCTTCCCGGCGTACCCTTGGAAATCAAGCCAACAATCCCTATCGTATCGTTCCAGGTGGTTTTATTTTTGCCTTTTGTCCTCACGATTTTGTCCATTGCTCTGCATCCCAGTTCTTCCCGGTCACCTAGATGTTAGCGAATGGTACGAACTTTCTTCCTCACTCCGCTGTTCTGTACGCGAGAAACATTTGTCAAGCTCACATTCCTGTGGCTTGTGGAGCCACTGGGAGTGGAAAATAAAGATGAGAAGAAAAAAACTCCCCACGGTTACTCCCACCCCATCGGTTGGCAGAGAACAAATCAACAGTGAATAAACCAAAAAAAAAACACACACACATACCCACAACTCATTCCTCTGCCACAACAGCCATTGCCGGTAAACCCCACGACGTTAGGCCGACGGCTGGCTGGCTGGACGGAAAATAAATTGGATATGACATAAAAATTATTCTTTTATGTCCGTTTTGGCGGTAACCGTCGGAAATAAGCCGCACGAAAGTTGGGGTGCAAACACACGCCGACGTAGAACAACATGAAACTTCAACAATATCGGTGACGACTTGAAATGCCTCTCACCTCTCCTGTCTCATCAACAGCGATGGCTTATCAGACCGCGCAGAGAAAAATTGACTTTGAAAGTATGAGCCCGAGCTCTGACACAAACGAAATGAAAAACATTCTGGCCACAGTTGCTATCGTAACAATCTGCTCTGGAGCAAAGTGTCGTTAAGTGAGGAACAAACTGCATAATTTCATTATTATGTTTTTGGCTGCTAGAAACCAGAAATAGGTCTTGTTGAAGCTTGACTCTAAGATGGATCAAGAAAATTTTGTGTTAGCAATGGTAGATATTGTTATGTTTTTTTTCTTATTGCGAAAACAAAACAATATGTTTTTTTATAATGTTGATATGAACGATAATAGTATAGAACATCACTTATTTTTAATTGATGGGGTGCTCAAATTTCATACGCTGTTTTCCAAAATCATATCCAAATCTACCTATTTTGAATATTTGTTTATTTGTTGTTTGTTTGATTCATATAAAAATGAATAAATTTTTTTTTTGAATTCCTATTTATCCATGCGTAAACCATGATTGATTTTAGAGTTTGAACTGTTTTACATTTCCATTTATGCAAACTCAAAGGCATCAACTTTGAAAGTTCATTTTATCGTATTTAGCAAAAATCAATACAACAGTTATGAAATTATTTCTTCTAGTGAAAAAACTTTTCTGAATTCAGCTATTCCCACTTAATTAGTTTTTCATGAAATAGAAGTTAAAAATTTATTGAAAATTTTTCAGTTTTTTAAAGGAATGATAAGCACAGTTTAAGAACCTTAAAATGAAGTTAAACAAATCTTAACTCAAATAATGTAAGTCACACTAAACTTCTACTTGCTTTATGCTTTCACTATTTGCAACAAGTTTATTGTTTTCAAACTTTCACTTTTTTCGATTTTATTTTTATCAAAGTGCAATAGAATGGAAATTTAACTTCCGTACATCCCTTTCATTCACTTCATTCTTGAAACTGTCTCAAACTTCAACATTGTTTGTTCAACACGTAGCGCGTGGGTATCCACGTCCCTTCCATCAATCACGGCTATCGCAAGCTTTCCTGGCAGAAGATGAATCCTCGCGGCACCTTCTCATCCCCCTCGAGCAGCGCTCACGCACACGCACCCCAATAACCAAGAGTCAACAAAAACATCATCGTGCTGCCACCCGCTCGAAACGAGAAAACTCTTACCCCTGCCACACACGAGGCAGGCCCTCCGGCGCGCACGAAAGAAAATGAACCAAATGGTGGCTTTAATTTCACCTCGTTTGTCTCTGCTTGGTAAACTCTCGGATGTTTTTCCTACGGCGCCGCTAAATCGCCCCGGGGCGTATGAAAGAGCAAATGTGACCCGTACCTTGACACGTGCTGATCCGCAGCAACCTTGCACTGATTCGTATATTAAGCCACCGGTGGCTGTGTGCCTCGGCACGGCGGTGCGTTTGTTGATTGTGTGTTTCCCGGGAAAGGTTAAAGGTTTCCTGGCTTTTATCTTAAAACGGGTTTATGACTTTCAGTTTATAGTGAATGGCTGTCATTTGTCGTGCTACCAGTAGAAGAATTCTGCAAGGGGAAGAGGTTTTGGGAAGCACTTTTTGTTGTTTTGTTCGCTCGCTCGCCTTGCTGCCGACGAGCGCCTCGTGGCACCAGAAGAGACGTGCGGGAAGCAAAGCGACCGCCAGGAAGGCATGTTTTACTCACGCAACAAACGACCGTAGTCAGTGCACACAGTGCGGGGGTAAATTTGTTCAGGGAATTTATTTCGATTCCGGCTGAAGTGGCCCACGGGCTCTTGAGTGGCGAAAATAACCCGACAGGCCCGTTGGTGCGTCCGTATGTTTGTGACAATTTCAAGTGACATCACCTCGTAACGGCCCAACAAGAACCCCGGGACAGCAGGTATGGACGGACCTGTCTCGGCAACCGGCAACCAGAAGACGGTTCCTTCACTCGGCTGCAATTTTCAACGCTTGCCTACCCGGTGAAGGTTGATTGCCTCGGGTTGAGGAGGCCCGGCTCGGTTGTTCGAGCCCACCGGAACCGGCCACCACCGGGTAAGTGGGTGATTTTTGGGGCAAAATGATGGCCGGAAAAAGGGTGAACCCTCGATTTAGGTAATCGAGTTATAGCGCCATAAACCATTCACCGTGGCTACGTGCTGCATTTAGAATCCCGACATTTTGATGAGCCGAGGGAAATCTGGTTCCCTCTTGCTCTGTTCTTTTGGATGTTTTGTTATTTTTTTTTCCTCCCCAGCGCTTTGCTCGTCTTTCACCTCGTCCGTAACGAACCACCCCCGGCACAGGGCGCACGCCATGATTACCATACCCGGGCCACCTCTCCGCGCTGCGTCGCCCCAATTCCACGTCCGAGTGGCAATCGAAAAAAGGGGTTGTTTCGGATGATCCTACTGCTCGCCGTTCGTGGCAGCAGCAACGTTAACGAAGCCATGACACTAAGCGTTTTGATGTGTGACGGAAATTTATCATGCCTAGGTATAATGCAAGGTTGTCACATATATCTGCACGGATTGGGATCAACGTCAACCGGTCTCGGGCCTAAGGTAGGAGAAAAATTGTCTTGGGCTTTCCGTTTCCCATAGCTATTACGGCCCGAAACAAATTGTGACATCGGTGATGATGTGTTTGGGCAGCGGAAAACTGAAGCCTTGCATTAAAAGAGCTATCATAGTGAAATAATAATTTTAAATGTATAAACTCAAACATTTTTTCGCTTTTACATTATATTCTGTTCATTGTTGAACGTAACTGATTCGAGTGTAAAAACTCATTGCCAATCTTATAATTCATCCTTCGTCCGAACCAGGTTTAAGGTCTGTTTGAAACATAATTCAAACTTTCCCTCACAATGGGTATTACAATCACGCACAAAAAAAACCTTCAACCTAAGAAACATCTTACCCTTGAACAGAGGCCTCATTTTAATTCCAACCACATTATTCCAAACAGCTTTTCAACCCTCAATTCCCACCGGAAGCAGCCATTGATGAATTGATCATGTTATTTTCCTTTCTCCTTTTCCCTCTCCACCGTGGTAACCGATGTTGAAGAAAAAGCCGGCAAACTGGCACCGCAACGAAAAACTGAAATCGGTAACAAACCACCTTCCCCTTCCAACCATCCTTATCAGTGTCTTCGCCGTCTTCCAATTCCCCCGAGTGTCGGGTAGGGAGCCACATCTGCTGCGTGAATCGAGCAGCAGCCGCCGCCCGGCAAAAAGATTTTATTTGCACTGAAATGGAAGAAATGACAGTCGATCGGCTCCGGTCTGGATAGTGGCTCAGGAATCAACCGTGTTCTCCCACGCCCCGGAGCCTTTCTGTCGGTGGAGTCCCTTTTGTATGTGTTTGCGCGTGGGACGCTTCATATCGTCCTGGCAACCTGTTCCCGGTCCATCCATCTGTCCTAACCGGTCGGCGCGTTTGTTTCTGGGCTTGTTCTTATCTGCCGAGCCCATAAGTAACCTTCGAAGTAGCACCAAAAGTGCCGCTGGGTGGCAAACAACAAAAAAAAAACGAACAAAACGTAAGGAAAGGTCCCACCCCGCACATTCTCCGCTTGCCGCTTTTCGGAAGCGTCGAATCGCAGAAATGAAGACTAGCAATATCCCCGCCATCATCGTTGTACGCCTTGGGGCGATTGAAAGGATTTTTGTTATCCGTATCGTACGGCGCCCATGCCTATATACCCCTTTCGCCTCGGTGCCCAGCAGCCCGGAAGCGTTTCGGTAGACACGCGGCTGAAAAAAAGGATCTTCAAATCGTGAGGCGCTCGGATGGGGCCGCGCACAAACACCACTCACACACGTTCACTGTGGCTTATCGCGCTCGATCCAGAGGCAGTCGTTCATTCTGTTTCCATTCGATTGCACACCATTACGTTAAGGTCTCTAATGTAATTTAGCTAACCGGATTCGGCGGTGGTATAACGAGCCACCTAGTCGATGGAGAGGATGCGGATGACGGGCCGTACCGAGAAAGGTGGAAACCATCGAGAAACAGTTAACAAACAAACAAATGGAAGAACCTTCTACCCCTCGCAAACAGAAGGAAGAAGAAACCCTGTCAAGTATTTGGAAATCGCAAGACAATATCCAGACCATCGATAAGATTGAGACGGACGGCGCCCAAAGAGTTAGCATTGATGATTTTGGATAAGCGTCGCTTTGCTCGAGGTACGAAATAGGAAATGCGTCGATGTTGTATTGAAATGAATGAAAGCTGTGAAAGCTCAAAAAAGTGTTAAAACCATGTAAAACCGTGTGTTTGCAAAATGCAGATATTGCATATTGTATTACACATAG
>JXXB01037515.1:0-12327 GCA_000956275.1 Anopheles koliensis | reverse complement strand
CTAACACATAAAATCAAATATTTCATCAAAAAGATGAAAATTTTCTACGGTTTGGCTTGCAAGTAATTCGTAAATCAGAACATTACTTCACCATTTGATTTATTGCGAATCTTTTAATGCTGCTTCATCTTCCCGTGACAGGAATGAAAATATTGCCCAACACTCAACAACACGGTCCATTAATCGATTTATGCTAAAATGGATTACATTTGGCAAAGTGGTGAGCGTTATAGGCCGTTTATTTTTCGTCCCAAAAAATGTGGTGTCCGTAAACACGGATCGAACGGCAAAACCCGGTTAAATCGAATATATTATAAATCGATCAAAAAAGGACGCATTCGCAGCTACTTTCTGAGTCTAGGGTTGGCGAAGAGATATTGAATTGAAATTGATGACAAACTTTGTCACATGATTTCTGTACAGACAAACAGATTTGAACCACCATTGCATCGCCAGTAGATAGTCCTCGTCCGTAAATAACAATCTCCATCCAGTACTGGCCACATTACGGGGTAAGAGAGCCCATTTATGAACCAATTGCGAGAAGCAACAGGCGAACAACCGTGACACCTGTCTGTCCTCACTGATTAGGAGTATCTTATCAACGGTAAATCGAACACCGCGCGGCTTTCGCATGAGATCGTCTCACAGCGCTTCGCCTTCACTCGAGTTTGTCCAAATTCCGATGGTGACGATTGGATATGTCACGCTAAAAGGCACGCAAACAATTTTCAAGAACTGTTGCATTCTCTCCGGGGAGGGAAAAGCCCGGAAAAGCCGGTCATGATTGCGAAATGACGCCCGGTTCGCCAAAGTTTGCGGCCTTGCCGGCCTAATTATGGGCTTTTCGAAAACCCCCAAATACCAGTTTGTCAAGTTCGTCGTCAGTGTACGGGGTGGGTGTTTGCAACATTTTCCAATACACACCAACCGTATGTTGGCCACTATTCGAACGCGCTCTATCGTTGCTGGCATCGGGCCAGCACTTGTTAGGACATTATGTAATCCGCTCCATTTGAAGCGAAATCGATCAAACACTGAGCCGGCTGAGAGCCGTTAGCCCGTTTTACTCTGGTCGGTTTTTTTTTTATTTGTGTAGAGGCATTCTTTCAGCAGGGGAGGTGGCAACAGCTGTGTGGAGTGGGCCAGCTCTTGAAATGAAAATGGCCAATCACCGGCACACATTTGCGGCGTTGCCTTTTATTGCTCCCGTGCACCCTTTGGGATGGTCGTGGGGTGGTTTCGTGTCAATAAAAGCTCACACCGGTCGGTACGGGTAGCCCCAGTCTGGGATGCAGACTGCCAGAGCATGACCATGCGGATGTTCAGGTGCTGAGCTGAGGATTGTTCAGTAGCAGATCCCTTTTTGCGGTCTCAAACGTTCTCTCCACACGGTTCTGGTGCTAATTTTGGGCCAAAATCAATAGGCCCACCCCTCCACCGTAATGTGATTTTTATTAGCCCTTCCACAAATCTAGGACACATTAGCACCGTCTCCCTATAAAACCCCATTCAGCATCCCATCGGTCCACGAGAGCTGGACACTGATTTCGATTTTTGGATTCCACAACATCCACGCCAGCATTATCATATGAAGAATTATCTCACGACGGAGGGGCAGCCATCGTTTCCGCACGGACATCCACATCCAAATTTTCACACCATCATCGCGGAACTAAACTATTTAGAACGCAGGGGACCATACATCCAACCTCACTTGAGGCCTCCAATGTGGGATGGAGTTGAGGACTGTTGCGACGAAATGCTTGTTCATCGCTTTGTGCTCAATTCTCCCGAGGGCAAAGGCGAATTGTGGTTGACGCAAATGGCCGTGTTTGCATCCGGATCAGCGGTGGGGATTTATTTCCCGAAGAATCGTTGAATATGCGTGAGGTTTATTCGACTGATTGCATTGTATGTCCCATCCAAACAGGGCGGAATGATAAATTGTTTTTTTTTTGCGTAGAGAATCTGCCTTTACTCATAAATATTTAACATTTCTGAACAAAAAATGTAGAAGAGGAAAGTGAAAATATTTGTAATTATATTTTAATTACATTATTCAATTTGTTATACGATGAAACATGCGTACTTCACCGTTTGTAATTGAAAGTAAATATCTCGATACTACGGATATTTACATATGTAAATATCATATGTAAAAATAAAATAAAATTAATTGTTAATTTTTTTAAAGATTATTTCTCTCCCAACAAGCGCTACTAGCTATTAATAGTACACAGAGAAATCAGCAACGCAAATATGGGTAGTAAACAAACTACATAATAATCAACAACAAAAGACAGAGTACGATCATCCTTGACTGGTGTTACGTAGCGCGTGCGCGCCAGAAGCGCAATTTCATTGGCATTTACGCGCCTTTCTCATTCTCTCCCACCAGCCAGCCACAGGAACTGACGAAAGAAGGCAAGCCACTTGCAATTGCAACCCCGCCGATCGCGTAAGTGATGCTCGTTACGA
This sequence comes from Anopheles koliensis, assembly GCA_000956275.1. NCBI lineage: Eukaryota > Metazoa > Arthropoda > Insecta > Diptera > Culicidae > Anopheles > Anopheles koliensis. The sequence goes on along the minus strand of JXXB01037515.1, from coordinate 9,846 downwards.
CTAGAGGCTCAGCAAGAAGAAACATGATCCACGTGTATGTATTCGCCGTACCACTCTGGAACAAAGCACACCAACAGTGTTTAAGAGAGAATTGACGCGTGAACAGCAAAAAAAAACCATCGAAGCATCCGGGAAAGACCCACTGTTCAATATCCAATACAACAACAAAAAGGTACAAGTACGGGATTGAAGTCATAGTAGCCCGCTTGCTGCTCACAAACGTACGAAACGATTTTCAAGGTTAGCAAAGCTTTATCGCGTCCCGCGCTTCGGGGATGTCGATCGTTAAAGCGTAATAATTCCTTCCCGCAGTCAGGGCAACCCTCAGTTAAGCAAGGCAACATTGGCGCAGGAATAAAAAAGACCAACGACCGTTCGATGGTGAATGGAAATAAATTCCGTCCACTGGCAACCCCCACGTGAGGGGATGGAGAAAGATACAACTCTCCCCATCGCCTTATTACGTTGCCAGACTAAAAGCTGGCACTGTAAGCCTTATCTGCGTACAGTCGGGTGACACTGCAATAGCAGGGCCAAATCGCTCGAATGGAGGACGTGTTGGGCCGATACGGGAGCGTAGCGTAGTTGTTTAGACAAACAGTTCTTGTTGCGTTACTGTGATAGATCGATGATAAAACCGATGCCCTGTTGCCTGCAAATACTACTGTTGTCAATCTGCTGCTTTCGCATTCGTTCATTGTAATAAAACTGTTTTACAACGTGAAGTACACGATAACGTAGAGCGTGTTCTTTGCAGCGAAATGCGCTCGTAAGCAAAGGGTAACAACAAAAAATACACGCAAACCCACATGTACGACCCAGATGGAACCAGAACCGGATTGAAATCGTCACAAATCAATAATGCATGTGCGCATATAAAGTATCTTTATTCAATATTTTGAACAAACTACACAACTAGACTGGCGGTTTGTAGTTTGTAATTATTTTAAAGAAGCTATAAATTATCTGCTTTATGTTATTCATTTCCATAATTCCATCATCGTTTCTGACGTTACCATGACAACTACGATTAATGTTAAGTGTGTATGTCTATGTGTGTTTGTCAGGGTGTATTTTGCATGGAAGTTTTTCATCGCGTTCTGGCGAACTATTACGGACACGAGTGCTACTTCCGGCACACTATCAAACCGCGATATGGAATACACCTGATGACATTTTGATCCGGTGTGTTTGTCGTTCTTCTTCTTCTTCTTCTACCACACTCGCCATGTTCTGCTTCCTGGAGGTGCAATTACTTAGTCGCATAATTATCGTCCCACCGCGGACCCGCAATTTTTAACATAGCAGGCCCCAGTGGAAGGGTGTGTAGTATCATGAGTCCATAAATCAATTCCTTGCGTGCTTTAGAACTGTTGGCAGTGGTCGCCATGGGTGCAGTAAGTGCAGTGGTGTGTGATCGCATGCATTTTATCAAAATCACCCCATGTAATTAGGTTCTGCACGGTTTATCAATCCTATCTCGATAGTTTACACGGAGTGACGGATATGGGTCTGCCCTTGTGGCTACAGCCAGCCAACAGTTTGATCGTGTACGGAACCATACCGACCATTCCCGATGTGAATCAGTGAATCAGCGAACAAAGCGAATCCCTTACACACATTCCAGCGCAGGGTGGAAAACGTGAGCGAATGAATTGAAAACGATGCGTCCTCTAGCGCATCTCGCTGCAAATAACAACAATAAACTGTGCGGTAGCGTTAATTCAATTTATTTATTTTTTATCGGAGGCTGAGAAACGGAGAGAACTTTTGCATCGCTAACTGGCGCTTTTTGTTTACAAGTAAACGATGGTGTTGGCGGGCTTGTTTGGAATTGATAACGGCTATAGAAGAACAACTTTAAAAGAAACCATTGTTGTTGTAGGTGATCAATGTCTACATTTGATCAATGTCTACGTATGTCTACGTTTGGCTTGACAAAAAATTACTTCCCAAAATACCAAGCCTTCGTTCGAAACGAATTATTTTAGGTCTTTCTGCCAGATCTCAAATACATCTATTCATCTCCAGCCCTTATCTTGCCTATTTTGTATATGTGAAGAGACACATTTAAAACACAGTGTCGCATTATCCAGAGGCATTCAGAGTCCTGGGTTCTGCACAATGTTGACGGTGAGATCGTAGTGCAAATAAATATTTGTAGTAACTACTCCACTGTTCTTCCAAAAGTACTGAGTACAACCTTCTATCGTACATATAATGCACTTTAAATGTTCATAAAAAAAGGAAAATAGAAGAACTTCGACAAATTTAATGGAAGCTCTTGCTAGACATTAAACTATCATTTATTGCTTCACTTCCCATAAACTTTATGTGTGCGGTTTGAAGGGATCTTGTGCAAAAAGGAATATAATTTGTAATACAGCATATGTGAAAGATATTATCGTAAAACCCGCTAGACATCGGTTATTTATTACAAAACTGGTTTGCTATATTGTCATAGTGATCGTAATAACTATATGAAGCAAAAGTGTATTTGAAAAATAATCAAAATTCGATTTGAACTACACGAAATGTGTCTGAAATTGAAATCGAAGCCAAATTCGATTGGTCTGTTTTTTGAAGGTGAAGGTTTGAGCACAGATAGAATTGCAATAAATCGATGTTGTTTTGTCAGTTAAATTCAAATTGATATCTAATCTCATTTTACAACAAAGTTCCTGTAAAGAGTTTCATAATACTCCTTAACAGAAGAAATACAATAGTATTATTAAACATACATGCCGGAATTTATGTATTTACGATCGTATACCATTCCCTTCAGCTTCGAATGAATCCATCATGTGCTAATTGTCAACTGTGCCAGGCTCACCTTGACAGACATATCGAAGACAAACTCTCAACATGCTGCTGCTATTGTATTTGGTATTTGTTTCAAGGCAAATTTTGGCAACGGGGTGTGAAGAGTTAACCATGTGGCATACTTACTCGTACAGAAAGGAGATCGTTTTCGCCAGCCCGTTGCCGGAACCGCACGGGATGATGCCCATCGGCAGCTCGTCGATCGCCGTCTGCCAGTCCTCGCGCTCGAACAACCCGTTCAGCACCTCGAAGAAGATGCCGTCCCCGCCGACGACAACAATGCCGCGCCACAGGTACACGTCCCGCTGCCGCACGAACTCCCGCGCCCAGTTGCTCTTTTTCGTGATGTGCAGATCGTACGGAATCTCCGCCTCGGCAAAGATCGGTGCGACGCGCTGCTGAAACATTTCCCGCGCCTTGCCCGAACCCGACTTCGGATTGAGGATGATGAGCATCTTGCGCGAATCGCGCGGTTGGTACGTGAGCCGCTGGACCGGTTCGCCCGCGACGAGATGTTTGATGGCGGCGCGCCACTTCTGCGCCTCGCGGTTGTTGTCCTCGTAGCGATCGAACGAGCGAAACCGGAGCGTAATGGTGGTGCGCTCGCGGAAACCGCCGCGCCGGTTGCGCTTCAGGATGTACGCGTAGATGTACAAGTAGGCGCTGACGTCCGATTCGTCCTGCTCCTCGGAGCTTTCCTCCACCACCTTCAGCCGGTTCGAGCTCGAAATGGAGGCGCACGTGCAGGACGAACTGCCGCGCGATCGTCGTTTGCTGCGCAAACACCGGCAACCGATGATGTCTTTCAGTGGGATCGTTTGTTCCTTCGTCGAGCCGTTCGATTGCTTCTTCAGGCAGAGGCCTTTGTCGGTGAGGCGCACCTCAAACACGGTGCTCTTCTTTGAGCTGATGTAGAACGTTTCCGTCAGGTAGACCGTTGCACCTCCGACGGTCGTCTGCTGCTGCATCAGCTGCTGTCCATCGTGATCCAAGGTTCCACTGCGATCGGCTACCACCACGGCAATACCCTTGCCACCGAAGTCATCCTCAATCTCGCGACCCCCCACTGCTTCACTGAGATCTACCTTCGGTTTGTACGCGGGCAAATCCATCATGGATGATGGGTGGGTGTGTGTGTGTGTGTGTTGTTTTAATCCTTCGCCGTTTGCTCTGGGGTTTTCTTTGTCACGTGCTGTGCGTTTGGCAGTGGCACGATCGCGAGACCTCCCTCGCACTCCTTCGCACTCTCTCTCTCACTATCTCTCTCACCTTAGTTGCTCATCAGACTAGTTCCGTTTCCCGGTCCACTGGAGCATGGTGGTCGGTGCGTTTCGACTTTTCAACTTTATCACCGGTTTTGGGCACTGTTTGTAGCGCAGTTTGCTTTATGAGGTATGTATGAACTTTCTATTGCTACACAGTGGGAGAGATAAACGATGCATTTAAAAACAACAAACTCACAGCAGCAAGCGTTGGGTTGGGTGGGTGATGAAACGGGCAGCTTTTCAAACGAAGGTCCCCATCAAATGACCCTAAACCTTCCGGTCAATCAAAAGTCACGTTGATGTGTTTCGTAGAGCATGCACTCGTTGACTCGCCGAATCAACGTTAAAGCCCTCCTCCCTCCTCTCTCCCCTCCCAACCCGCTTCTCTTCGGTATAATGTGCAAAAAAGAAATCAAAAAGGCAACATTTGGACCAATATGTGGACGCCCCAGTGGCCTTCAAATAACAAATCACTCACACACGAACTACACTTCCCAAGGGCATTCCTGCTTGAAGCGGGAGTTTTTGGGTTGGATGGACTGCTGGCCACAAATCACGAAACCACCGGTGTCTTTTGAACGATGACGTCCTCGCGGTCGCCGAGTACGAAAAGGTATAGCGAACGTCACTATGTAACCTCCCCGCCGGCCTCCGAATTTTCCACCCGGGGCGAGATATGAAACTCCCTGAGCGATAAAATTGGCTTAGGTCTGCCGGTATAAGGTCAACAGTGGGAATACGTTTCGCTCGTGGGGACATGCCGGTGTAGGTTTTATGACTGGGGTTGGAAAACTTGTCTTTTGTCTTTAATTGCAATCAATGAATACGCTGTAAATATGGTGCTTTTAAAAATGAGAAGAACATTTTACAGCTCATTTGCACATTTAACCAAAATATGACACAATCAATAACCGATTTTTATGTATTTGCATTCCAGAAGAGCTCGTTAGCCGGCTTAAGAAATAATAAACATATAACATATTTTCAAGTAATTGCTTTGATCTAAATTGTATATCTCATTTTAAACTTTGCTTTTGCAATTTAATTAAAGTTGCTACAAAAAACTGTTAAAAATAAATTTACAAGACAAGTATGAGTAGAGCTTTGGTAATTATATTTTTTGTTTACATCTTTTTAAACGCTATTTATCACATAAATAGACTGTTATAAATGGTATCAGCCTATCTTAAGGCCCTTTACAAGATTTCTGATCGCTACTGCGAATCAGAAGATGCAACACGTTTTGCGAAACAGTAGATGCACAAACATTTCATAACATACAAACAGAATGATCGAATTTTTTGACAAAAGAATGATCGAAAGAACATAGCCAAATGTAGCCAAATTGATTTCTCTATTCGATTTTTTTTCAAACTATGTTAGTATGACCGAATGCACCAGTAACCGACGCCCATAGTCTATTTCTTGAGTGTTTTGTTTCTGTGTGAGTATTTTTTTTTCATATATTGTTCCTGAATAGCGTGACCTAAAGTCATCAATGCTGCTTTGAAGCAAGATTGCAACTTGTAGTAGGCGATATTTAGGAACACTGGGTCTATCCACCGGTAGCTTGTTGTTGCCAAAGGAGAAACATTTCAACGGAACAGAGAGAGAGACGATTCTAAGTTCCGGCCGGGTAAGTAACGTCCCAGGAACATGTGTCCCAGCGATACTACTACGTCACACCTGGGACAGGGACTGCCTTAGGGCTAGATTTTTCCCCCTGAACTACACGCAAGGGTTCGAAAACGTGCCAAGATTGGGTCGCGTTGATAACCGGTCTTGTATTGTTTCTTTTTTAGCACTTTTAACTTCGATAATAGTCCGCCCGCGTTGGAACGAGTGGTTTCCACAGGTACGAATGTGCCACCCAGCCGCTTGGTGAGGTATGGAATGAGTCAAGTTTGAAGTCGTGTCCTTTGGAGCGCTACCGCCAACACCTTTCTCTGGGACGAAGAAAACTGTGTCATTTCCTTCGCACATCGTACAACGATGGTTCGTCCTGGTGGTGTGGTCTGTTTTCGTAATTGGAAATTAACGCCTTATGAGGTGCGGACGGTCGCTGTGAAATCAGGTCGGCGCGATGATAGTGGTGAACGATTGCGGAAGCTACTAAATCATCGACAATGGTAATCTGTGTGAAGCCAGCCCAAATATACTTCACTAAACATTATGTTAATGGTGGGAGACGGGGGCTGTGAAAGTAACACTTTTGCTGGATGAGTTTCTAATTAGAGAAAATGACTCAATAGTGTTAGATATTATTTTGTCTGAGGGACGGATTCCGGAAGGAAGGTGTTATAGTTAAATGGACCTTTTAGAGGTGGAGGCAAGTCCCCACATCGAGATTTTTATGACTCGATGTGCTGCTGATTGTTAGCCTTCTTCTATTGAAAGGCTTTTCGACAAAACAATGCTGCTAAAACATTTACATGTTATTTTAACCTTCAGTTTATTCCACGTGTTCCTCGATGACTTGCGAAGTCCGTAACGAGATTACGTAAATTGTGGTTCCTATCATCATAATAGGCGGCATTATTACATCCAGCAACTGAATTATGAGTTGATGAGATGATCAAACAGTGTAACCAACGCTACAAAAACAGCGCAGACGAGCATAAGCTAGGCAAGCAAAGTAGGCAACGTCACACTTTCGAAACCATGTTTTGCTGCTCAGAGCCCAAAATTTTGCAACATTTTTTTCTATCGAACGATGGCGGCGAGCTCTAGGCGGGGTTTCGTGTTTCGTTCGCCACTAGAACGAATATTGTAAACTGTGAGAATTAAAAAATGTCACATAGTCTCGCTTCACTGTTCACTGCACCAACGCCTCACTACACACAGCAGTCTACAGCGAGGTTTGTTTATCATCGGATAACACGACGAGGGGTAGATAACACATTTGACCACCTTATCAAATAACTTTTTTCTCTTGTTAACTCAAAACCATCGATTATCACACTAGTTAATCGTTCCATTCGAGCTTCGATCACGTTGTTCACACAATCTCACTAGTAAACGACGGTATTTTTGCAAACATCCACGCACACACAGTATTAGCACAGGAAACGATAATAGTTGCCGATGTTGAGAGACATCAAAATTTTGCAATAGCAATGTAACGGAGTCTGGAGAAAAACCACCCGTGTTTCATTATCGTAGAACGTACTAAACACACACGCAGTTGCAACAGCAGCCAACGAATAAAAACACCTACCGAGAAAGATTCCGATACCGAAGCGTTAAGATTCGCGCATACACAACGCACGCCAGACCACGAGAAAGCAAATTTCTAACCCTGACTGCCATACGACAAAAAAGCGATTCACAACCGATGTGTGGAAAGCAGTATTATTAGGTATACGAAGCAGGATCTGATCCTTTTATCGGATCCAACGGTAAGAGTTAAAAGGATCAGATCAGGGAAAAAAACTAAACTGTCTCGCTTACTAAGCAATGTAAGAACTTTTTTAAAATAATCGTGAACTGCAACAGCACAACAACCACACGCACGACCGTCTTCTTCAATTTTTTGTTGTTTATTTTTCTTTAATGAACAACAACTGCAACAAAAATCAATGGTCAATTGTGTCAAATTCGATCATTTCTTTTTCTAGCCTCTACTGTACCACTAGCCTCCCTATGACCATCAACAGGATCACATCACTGGTGAGAAATCAAAATCTTGCCGGATTAGCTATGTAGGAAAAATTATGCTAACTGAAACACTCTATTAATGTTTCTCAATTTAATAAACGTTTTAATGCGAAAGTATAACCACTACTGTTGGTATAACAATGATATACGGACAAAAATTGGAGCATTTACCCTATTGTCAAAAAGTAATTTTGACTTATGTGACATCCGCGCTCGACACCTCAGTCGCGTTGATGGTAAACAATTCGGAAAAATAACAAAAATTAAGCTTGGCTAAACCGAGAAATTCGAAGTGTTGAATATTTTTCTGCTACCAGTTTTTGTATCACTCGTCGATGCCGGAATAATGTGGTAAGAGGATTAACAACTTTTCATAGTCGCTGGAAAACGCTTCTCATCTTCTCATGTGTACGCATCAATAGAGGAAGGAGAAGCCAACTTTCTATCACAGCGGGTGGGAATCCCGAACAAGCAGTGTTTAACAGAAATTTGGAAATAAATAGCTCGTGTACTGAAACCATGGACACGGCGGTTCATAAGTAACTATTACCGCTAGCATGCGCGTAATGCAATCAGTGCGATATTGTGATGAGTTCGTGTCGCCAATAATGTGGCCAATCCTTTTTCACTGACACCACGGGATGTGGGATGAAGATGGCCTGAACTGATGTTCAGACAAATTATGCTGCGCGTGTTAAATACCCACTCCAAACACCTATTCTTATTATCATGGTCTACCTTGTTATTGTTTCTTTACAGCGTTTACCTTTCAAAACTTGATATTTCTTTGCGCGTGTTTTAAAAGAATTGTATACAACTCTAATAAGAAAATACTGAACCAAACTCAGTGGAAAACTACAAACGATAGGCACAGTTACTCTCACTCCGTGCAATAAGTTCGTATCAAAACATAGCAATGGAGCAGCATCCGGCTGGTGTGGGACGTGCGCAAGTTCCTCAAACAAACTATGACTTGCTGGCAGCGGCGGAAATGAAAAAGATGTTCCCTCCCGGTGCTGGACTACCACCGAGCGGTATGGAAAGTGCGTCACTTCAACGCTTTGCATCACTCGCCGGCTTGGAGCTTGATAAACGTCTAGGACAGGACGGACGGATCGAGAACTATTTTCGTAACCCCTACAGTACCGAAAGCGATGAAGATGCAACATCGGGAATCAACCGGAACGGGAGACACGACCTTCCGGATGATGTAGCATCCGCATCGCGCAAACCTAAAAGCCCAAAAAAACGTCGTTCTGGGTCCGCGAACCGAAAGCAACCGACCATTAAACAGGAATCGCCTGCCGAAAGCGCACTGCGAAAGTTTCCCTGTCCGGAGTGTCCACTGTCGTTTAAGACCGGCTACCATCTGAAGCGTCATCATGCGACCATTCACCAGGACCAACGGTTCCCGTGCACCGTCTGCCACACATCGTACGGCCGGAGAGAGAAACTACGTGCGCATATGGAAATCGTTCACAAGGTAGGCTGATCGTAAACGTGACCAAGCAGACAGTTTCCCTGAACTAATGTTTCCTCCTATTTAATCTTTCCAGATCCAGAGTTACTTCGTGTGCGAGGTGTGCCTGGTTTCCTACGAAAGTCCCGATCTACTGCAACGACACATCACCCGTCACCAGAACCCGAAACCGCTCGAGTGTGGCATCTGTCTGACGCCGAGTGTACGCGCATCGGACGGAAGCTTCCTTACGAACCACAACTGTATAACGTACCAGAACAGCTACGAATGCTGTGGGAAGGACTTTGGCTACCATTACTACTACAACCGGCACATGCTGACTGTGCATGACATCAAGATGAATGCTCGAGTGAAATTGCCCGAAGGTACGCTGCTAAGCCAGTTCCGGGCCATGCGTGGGTGTAAATCGTGATCGCGGCGGCGCAGGAATGTTGCGCTCAATGAGTGCAACTTCGACGTTAATTTATAGGCCGCGTGAGAAATGCAGGGAGCATGTGGTTTTCTTTTGTGTCCGGGTGATACAACGTCGTATTTTTTCCGCGTGTGTAAAACATAAATACCGGGGAACGGCCCGGTCTGTCACACGACAGGACCATGATCCCATTCAGACCGTCTCCCCCG
>JXXB01037511.1:0-19857 GCA_000956275.1 Anopheles koliensis | reverse complement strand
TTTTTGCCATCGGTGTCCCACAGCTTTGCTTTTTATTTTTCGTTGAATTTATCGCTTGTCCGACGGTAGATTTAAAGTGATTGATATCTACAGATTCTACCGGGTTGGTAATATTAAATTTAAAATAGTGTGATGTTTCCTTCACTTTCCTTGTTTTGTGATCTATTAATGTGGTATTTAATGTTAGTTTAAGTGATCATTTCGGATCGATTTACCGTACCGAATAAATTTGTGTCTCAGTGCTTTAAGAAATTAAGCATCGGTGTTGTCGCATTTGAAATAGAGCTCTCCAATGTATATTTCACATCATCTACTGTATTCCATTCTCCCCCCAATTCAAAGGAAATTGTTTACGAAAAGCAATTTGAGTTAGTCTGTAAATTAGCGTCATCGTAGTTCCGGCCCAGACGAGGCAGGTCAGTATGACCGGCGAAAAAGCCAATCCAGCAGAAACGTGCTAATGCACCGACCGAAAGTAGAAAGCATTCGGGCAGACTTTTTCTCTCTTTCTGTTTCTTTCAATCTCTACTCCGCCAGCCAGCGTCATGATGAACTGTTTTCTTTGGGAAGGCAGATTTTTGTTTCGTGAGGTTGTGCCGTTTTTTTTATCTCGCTCTCCTCATTTCGCTAGTTTCACCCGTCTCGAGACTGAAAGGTAGAAATTTTTGCTAATACAGGAACTCCAAAATGTCACGTTCAAAGTGAAAGTGATCCACTAGGAGAATAGGCTTTCTTTCCGCGTGTCAGAGTGCGGTCGTGGCCAAGGTTCAAAGGTTGCTGTGCGCTCCAAAAGAAATCTCGGTTTCAGAACGACGGCTAGCAGACACGTTTGAAGCGTCATGTAAAATTTATTAAAATCTCACCCACTACACTTACGTCTGCGTCGTGCAAACAGCCAGCGATTAGGAAATGCTGGGGACGGCGACCCGTATGAGTCACCTCCACCAATCGTGCTGAAGGAACCACCGAAAGACGCCTAGAAAAATCGCGTTTTACCGGGTGATAAGAGGAAGAAAGAGAATAAGAGCAAAGAGGAAGAGAGAAAAACATATTTCAGTAGCATGTGGTAGGCGTCTGATAGGCAGTTTTTTTGTTTGGTCGATGATTATGAGTCCTATGTTTGACCTTACGCGTTTTTCGGTGATGCCATTCTTGTTCATACTGGATTCTTTTGGTCCGGAATATTGTTGATTACCGTGCGACAGTAATTTCGGTAAGAAGATGATCCGGCTTATGTCACATTTGATTGCATCGGGCTGTGTTCAGCAATCGCATGTACGAGGTTTTGATATGGCAATTACGGTTGCTCATTAGGAAAATCAAAATATTTGATTTTATTATCAGAGCAATTAAATATCTGCACGCTGTATTGAAACGATGTAAAAAAGCGTTATCATTTTCACTCTTACGTAAGAATTTAAAATTGTGCTGCCAACGTAAAAAGTCCGTTCTACCGAGTCATTTCTCTTGCCCACTCGTAACCGTGGTGCTATACATTAGCGAAGAATTCGGAGAATGTTTCAATTTCAATGTAATGAAACATTCCACAGAGCTTCCATAAGGTTGTGTAATTTTCGCCTTTTGTACGCCCACTGTAAACTCGCTGGCTTTGCACAGGGACTGGCGTTGTGCTGGATGTGTTGTCCTTTTTACTGTCCCTGAAATATTCACACCTTCACGCCATAGTTCATTGAATAATAGACAAAAATTAGCTCCTATAAGCAACCGTATGGGGATATTCATCATCGTGCGGTGATCAGATTGATGAAAATTAAAACAGAAAGATGGGACCATAAATATCGTAGCTGAAAGAACATCGTTCAGCGTTAGCTCCTCACACTCAGAAAGACAGGGCAAACGTCACAGCAATAATGTTTATAATGGCTTCACATCACGAATTCGATTTCGAACCTGTTTCGGATGCGCCTATGTGTGTGGAGGGAGGAGGGGTTTGGGCAACATTGGCTTTCGAAGCCTTGACATTACTGGAGTGAATTCGAAACAAAAAATAAAATGGGAAATAAAAAACCCCAAAATTTGTCGCTCACATCGAATCGCGCGGGCAGAGCGCAAACAGTGAAAGGAAGTCTACAATTTTTGTGATCGGACCAAGAGTCACCGCATCGGGTTTTGTTTTGTCATGGATGCATGGTTTATAGATGTGTGCGTTGCAGGATAGGTGATTAATTATTCTTTGTTTTAAAATCTTCGAAACCGAACAGTTGATACATTCGTTAATCAGCGACAAAGAGCGCAGAAGAGTGAAGGATTGTTAATATTACTGAAACAACGAACATGGAGTGATGTGTTCTCATTATTTGGATGTAATTTCTTATTTTCCATGAAATATATTGTTTTTGAATCTTTTTATACATACAATTTTATAATAATTTTCAATGATATGTTGTAACATATCTGTGCTCAAACGATTTATTTATTTTTATTCATATATAGTTTATTACACTGTAGCAAACAAGTTACACAAACAAATCGACGCTTATAGCATGGTCCATAATCTTTAAAACATAATTAATTAGTTGATTGTCTAAAATAAATACATTGAAACAATAAATAATAATGCAAAATCAAACAACATAAACAAGTCTTTATGTTTGAACAAAATCAAATTTAAGAAGGAAAAATCATCGGAAATTTCCAAAGGGTATTTTTATAGAGGTATGCGTAGTAGCACTTGCACTATTTTTCCGATTAAGGCAGCTTTCACGAATATCAATTAATAATACGATATTCAGAGATATAGATTTGAGATATTGAAAGCTCAAGGTGATATAACCAACGCTATTCTTCCACTAATTTTTTTATTTCTTAAAGCCATTATGTTCAATTATGATTATGTATTTAATTTTTAGTTTAAAAGCACTTTATATAGCCATTTCATACCTAAGACGGTGTAAACTAGTTTGTTTCAAATGTTTCATAAACCTTTTCGTACATTCATGAAGCATTTTTGGCAAACATGTTGCACCATTATTTGGACATAATCGTTTTTCGTAAAATTGTGAACAGTACTGTCAAAACTGTACGAAACTAAAATGTGTTAAAAAACTTCTTACAAAACATTCAATCATATTATTTGAAAAAAAAATCTTGTGTTATGCTTGCTTAAAAAAATGTTTAGATTGTGTGAGATACATTTGTAATCTATTTGCTATCATCCTGCTGCAAACTGTCGGTAAAAGCTTCTTCATGTTGAAACCGGCCAGCAAAAGCCAGCACCCATAATGGCGATATAAGCAGTTCATTGTCAGAGTGTGAATCCATCTACACCGCCACTTCTCACGGATCACTGGTAAATTGGTCCCCAAAGGGCTCCCGCCACCTACAGACCCCCCCTCCCCCCTCCGCATCCATCCCTTCACGCGCCTCGTGCTCCTTTTGCAAATTTAGCAGATACTTTGCGCACTGTGTGCAACGCGTGTGCGCGCTGGATGTGTGTTTTGCCCTACTGGCCATAAGTGACCGTAGCGACCCAAATTATGTCCTCTCCGTCACCTACCCCGTCCTCGTCGTGTGCCCTGCAGAGGATGTATCTTTGGTACCTTTCACTTTTGCGACCCTGCCGAGAGCCGTCGGTGTGCAATTGCGACGTACTGTCACCGACGGCATCAGCCGTGTGGCGGTCATGTGCGCGGTCGATGATGCAGGACGCCCGGCGTGAACTGTCCGTACGGTACTGCGCCGCACACCGCACGCTGGTTGAGGTTTTTGGTGGAACAGAGACCAATCCCGGGTGTACCGCGTTGGCCCAATTTTCGCTTTCATTTACGTTGAGGTTTCGCTCCAAAATAAGCCCAGGGAAGAGGATTGCGTCACAAAGCGTTTACTAAGCGTTTTGCCCTGACCTGATACTGCCGAACGAGTAGAATCATTCCATCGGCGGCGATTGGATAAGAAAACAACAGAACAATCACCGTCCCAATCGATCGTTTATGCGTGATGGTGTGCTGTAAAAGGTGTCTAAAGAACGATTTACCATCGGCTTACTCATTTCACCCGCACGGTGGTGGGTGTCGCGAGCGGGTTAGAATTTGCCTGAAGTGGCCCCGTTCGCGGGAACTCGTTCTGCGACTTTAGCTAGTCGGCGTTGACCGCATCAGCATGTTGGCTCGCCGTGGCTCGGTTTGGGTGTGTGTGCGGCCTGTGCCAAATGGGATTTGCGCAAAAAGTCGCCGTTCTTGCGCTTGCATCCCTCGTACCAGGCGTGCGATTGCATTAGACGCAGCTGTGGTGTGGCATGTTTAGCAACGGTACTGGTTTTCGTTGGCGGGTGAAGGGGAAAAAGGCATAATTTTCCCTGGAAATCATGCAGAAGTTTAGAAAGATAGCTTAGATGTGCTGTTTTGTGTAGTGGTATTTTAGTTTCGCCACAAAATGTTCCAAAAAATTGCAAAATAAAGATGCTTATTTAACCTAATGTCTAAACAATTGCATGCAGTTTTTTTTTGTTACATAATGTAGTACTACAGAAATGATTGTTATGGAAATAAAAATAATTTCTTTTTGTCTTTGAAAACTTCAATTCCATTGAAATCTTTTCCTTGAACTTCGAATGTATGAGGCTAATCGTTAACGTGACTTTAAAGCTTTATTGCTTTATTTTATTGTTCGAATGTATTTTTGGATTGTTCGTTAGATTGCGTTGCTTGTAAGAAAGAGAAAGAGAGGGAAAGAGATAGAGAGAGCCATCCAAAAAGTGTTTTTAATTTTTATTAGCTTTTAACAAGATGAAGAGGATCATCTACTGGATTCGAATGGAGCTTCTCGCATCTCGAATTCTGCTCAACATGGCGTCTTTTTACATTTTGTTTTGTACGTACCTAAGAAATCCGTTTAAATAAGAAACATAAATGAACGGTTATTTCATTTTATTTCAGATAAGCCTTAAATCAAGTTCAAGTTCAACAATTCTTAAACTCAATTCTGTGTCTTGGCTATCTGAACGTTTTCAGAACAAATAACACAAAAGTAAAATTAACACTAAGCATGACATTAACGACAAGTTCTCTTCCAATTTGATCGTTAAGCAAGACAAACGTTTATAAAGCTAGGGTTCGCAAGAAAAAAAGTCTTACCACGAAATATTATGCTCTTATATTTTAATACTGTACGCTTATCACAAAGTAAAAGAAAATCGGACTAAATCAATGCAACTCAGCCGGTACATCCTTGATATGTAATATAAACTCAGCACGTGAATCACAGTGTGTTACGTAGAGGATCATAGATTGAATTGCACACGCATACCGCGCAGCAATAGCATATTTATTTAAAAGGGCTCGCAATCAATTTCTTGGAAGCCACGCACCAGTTCCTTAGCCTTGCCAACGCACAACAATCATACAACATTGCGATAGTCAAGCATATCTCAAAAGATGCTTCATCCTCCGCGTAGATCGAGCGCTTGTGACGCACCTCAGTGCATCGGACGAGATATTGCACTTATCGCGCGCATTTACGGCGTCACACTGCACCCGACCCGATAACGGAGGGTTAATGAATTCCTCTGCCACAAATGAGATACCGTCCGCCGGGGTGGTGGTGAAGATGCATATAAACGCATACCGCGCGAATGGCATGGTGATGACCTTGCTCGGATTATTACGTACCGGTTGCTGCCCATAAGGACACTGCAGGTTGACCACTTTGTATGGTGAGAGTGTTGCTCAAGAGAGTGAAGAAGGATGATTGGACGATGGTTGAAATGATAAGTTCAATGCTAGTCACGTTGGTGGTTCGTTTAGCTTGGTTAGGATTGGAATGTCCCTCCGCATGTCCTGTCCCGGTGTTCCGTGACATTGGCATTATCATTTGCATCAGCTATCACAAGGGAAATACACTTATCTGCAAGGAAGTGCAATAAATTGCTAAACAGGCCTGTCAAGAAGGTCACAGGATGGAAGATGTACGAACGGAATGAAGAGTATGTTGTCATTAAAAGTTATACGGCGTGAAAAATGGTAGGAAATTTTAATTTTAGAACACAAGTGAAACAGAGAATAGAACAAAAGTCGGAGGTTATTTGTGTGATATTTTCACGTTTTGCTTGTATGTTAAAACAAATTTAATTAGTTTGATCAGCCGGGTCAGCCTTTTACTAATTAACAAACGAACATAATTATCATTGAAAATGTCTCGCTTCCGCGATCCTCCGTTTCGCAGCACCGAAACCTTCGAGCGATGATAAACGAATCGCGTATTGGTATAATCTTATTCCGCTTTGGCACTGCCGTCAGATGGATGAATATTTTACTTTCCTATTATGGAGCATCACACCCGGAACCATGTGTCAAATGGGCATTCCGTGGCGAAGGACGAGCCAACCTCATCTGATATCTGTGGAACAGAATTGCTTTAAATACATTTTCGATACCCATTAAACCACCGCCGGCACCCACCCCGAATGCGTCAGGATCGCTATGGCATCAATTTAATGCACATGATTCGTGCTAATTAGCCTGTGCGCTTGTCTCTTTACCAATCACAATCAGCAATGATTACGATTGAATGCATGATAGAGTGCAGTACGGGTAGGGAGCAAAGTAGCGAAGAGTACCGGAAGTAAAAGAACAAACAAACATCAGCTGCTTTTTCTGCCGGTTTCAGCCGTAAAAGTGTCCGTATCCGGTTTTGGTACGCTGCCAAAAGCAGCAGATGAGGTTTCGGTTCTGGAGGCGCAGTTTGCCGCCTCACTCACTCGCCGTGTGCTTTGAGCGTGGGCTCATTAGCATGTCGAGAATAGGAAAACGCTTAGAGCGTGTGCATGTGTGTATGTTGCGAGAAGCTCACCACCTGCGATCGATCGCTAAGTTGTGCAGTTGCTGAGTTGGGCAAGAATTCGAAGCGGTCGCGTTCAAAGATCAATCATAGAGGGTGTAGTACGCAACTGGCCTGGTCGATTTGATGCCCGGTCTGCCAGGTCCACCGGGTCGATAAACATCAATGATCTTGCAAGTGAACATGATGCCGCCCGGACGGGAGCTCCCAATACCGGTCGCTTAGTAGAACGTGACACAAATTCTACTACGACCGCTAGGAGTGTGTGTGCGCGTGTGCTTGTGCAAGCGAGCCAACGGAGCGAAGCTGTGTCTTAGTAAAATTGGCAAACAGTTTCCTCTCGAATCTCCATTAGACATGGATTAAGCGGCCGGAGAGGGAAAAAGGCGAGTCCGTAACATGGGCATATGATCGGAACAAGTTTTCGATAGCATTTTCCGATCCCACCTCCCTTTGCGAGCCTCTTCTCCAGCATCGGCATCGTCGGAGCGTTGGGTAAACTTCGCAATGGCCTGCATCCATCGAGACGGGCGAGCGAGAGATGCGTGCGTCGGGCTCGGGTATTTGGTGTGCAAACCACCACACCGGTTCTGGGAGCAGCATGGCCCGACACCGAATTTCGTCACGAACGTAAAGTGTGCGATCGTACCGAGCTACCCCACGCTGCCTCCGGCGAACTTTGGCGAACGAACCGCAAACGTCAGCTCGATCGCAGTGTGCACGACTGATCTTCGATGGGCATCGTTCGGGTTTGGCGAGCAGTTGCAACTGTACCAAACGATCATGCATCATGCGAGACGCGGGTATCAGTTGCAAGCTTGCTGGCAGTTGCACCGTGCTCAGTGTGCGTCCGGACTGATAAGTGGGTCACGGTGGCGTTGGTGACTTCGTTTAGAATTAAGCGGGACAGAAGGGGGCGAGCAGATCCGTACCGGACGACGTCATCCAATCGTGCCGATTGGTAATCGTTTGGAACGTCGTTAGCATGGGGCTGGGCGAGAGTGAGAGTGCGTATAGTAGCGTGTTTTGATTACAAATTGAGACTTCATTGGTCAATTGCGTTACTGATACTGGACGGGCTGGTTGGTTGCGACGCTAGGTGTGGCGGTACCTAGTTCAATTTGCACTGCAGTGGCCTATGACCTGTGAGCATTTCTTTTCACTCTCCAGATGGACGACAATGAGATGAGAAAATCATATCTCGCATAGTAGGGAAGAGATATTGGAGTTTTAACACTACTTTTAATCAAAAATGCGATGCTTTCGTCAACGACGCATCCGCGATCTGTGAGCATGGTAGTCATGTTTGTTATTTTATTGTAGCGACCCTTGTTGTGCAAATGCAAAACAAACAACAACATCACTCGGCAAATACGCAAAGCATTAATGTAGGTTAAGTGGATATTTATACTTTGTGCGAATGTAAAGTTTTTGCTACGTGCTGCATGACCTTGTATCATCGTCGTTGTTTATTCTTCTGATTGCTACTTAATAAGTCACACCGAGATCGTGAATGATAACATTAGTTTGCAAGGCGTTTTTTTTTCATAGATCAGTTTAATTGTTGTGATGGTTTAATTATTCGGAAGAGATTGTTATCATTTAATTTGTGTTTTATGAAAGCTCCACGCTGAAATTTCTATGTATTTTCCACACACTAAATAACGCGTCCTTTGCTTTTCTATTTAAGCTGTGGCAACTTCTATATACGATAAGCTATTTTATTTTATAATTGTTTAAACAAAATTAGTGAGTTTCTTTAAAAATAATATTTTTTCCACAAGTTTATAGACAGGTTCCGTAACTATGTTGAGATACAAATGAATTAGATTGTAACTCATCGATACATAACGATGAATAGTGCCCAAAAATGTACTTCAATACAAGATTCTAGATAAATTGATGGTTCGACCATCGACCATCAAGATGGTTTTGAATGGTGGCGATTTTTTTTTTTCGGAGAGGAAAATGAGTTGTCGAAGTTCGGAAAAGTTTAAATAAAAGTGTAAAAATATTTTCAACTTTAAAAGCCAACTGCAATAGTTACGTATTTTTCTAAAACGTGAAATTCCAGTACGCAGGAATAAAGTACCTTTACTCCGCAAAGAAATGAATAAAATGGTAACATTTCATTACTAACTGTATGATGCTAATATATCCAAAAAGACTTTAGACTTTCTAAGATTTTGATATAGAGTTGGAAAAATTGTAGCTTTTAAACAATTGATCTTGTATTAACTAATATATCGAATTATTTTTCAATTGCTAACTTATATAATACCTGCAACCGTATCGTCACCAGATATGCACTTAATTCACCTAATTAACGAAATAGATTTGAATAATTAATTGCACAATACCTCGCGGCATTGTACTAGAGAGCCCATTAATCACTCTAATCGCTTCGCGGACACCGTCTCCCGTGTATCGCCGCCTTACTGATTGCCTTCATATTAAAGAGCTCCTTGAGAGTATTTTTTGTTCTCCTAACAATGAAGGTTCTTTCACGCTGCTGCTTAATAGTCGAACTCGTTGGCTAGCCCATTTGTTTCTTTTTTTTTTTTGGTTTATACTGCTATATTTTTTTGGTCCCTTGCAATGGGCTTCGTTCATTATCTAAGCTGCGTCACTGTCGCAGACGCAGCAGAACCGGCGTCAT
The DNA here is from genome assembly GCA_000956275.1 of Anopheles koliensis. Classification (NCBI taxonomy): domain Eukaryota; kingdom Metazoa; phylum Arthropoda; class Insecta; order Diptera; family Culicidae; genus Anopheles; species Anopheles koliensis. The sequence continues at coordinate 10,403 of JXXB01037511.1, read as the reverse complement.
TACCTCTTCAGAACTGTCAAAATTGACCGAAAACGACCAAAACCCACCAGATCAGCCATCGGTGAGTCTTTAAGCCTCCGGTGCACAGATGTGCGAGCACTCGATGTTGCAGAAGGTTTGTGCTAGTGCTGTGGGACAAAAATTAGTATGCTGCGATGTCAATGTCAACACGTTCACGCGATCGCAAATAGCGCCGGAGACGATCGTGAGCTTAACTCAACCGATCAAACCGTCGTGTCGCGTCGCGGCGCTGTGGCTCGTGTATTGTTGGGGTTGGTTTCCTTGAGACTGAAGTTCACTCACAAATCGGTATTTACGCACACCGAGGCAACAAGTCAACCGGTACACACAAGCTCACTCACTCACACGAGGGCACGGTAGTAGTAGCTTCCGTTACAGCCAACGGCGGAAACCCACCCCTCCGTGATCGCCACCCCTCCGTTTCGATATTCAGCCGCCCGAAATCGGACCTGATTGCGCTTTGGGTATGCGTAAGCGTTCTTGCTCTACGTGGATGGATGCGTTCCGGTTGCCGGTTTGGAGATGTTCGTTTTGTCACACGAAAGTCGTTAGACATACGCGACTGAACGGGCGCGCTGAATGTTTGCTAAGTTAATTCGAAAGTCACTCGCCTCGCCGCTCGCCGGTAAGGAACGCTAAATGAGCGTTGGTAAATTTGAAGATGTCAATTGATGGGTAAGTAAGTGTTACAAAAAGTACCCTAGGACGAACGACCGCTGCGGGCCAATTACACTAACACACATTTCGCGTACGCATCGCATCCCCACGCCGGGTGGATGAAACTTTGGCTGGTGGCCAGGTGGGTGGGAGTGAAAGACCGGTGGAAGAGCGTACTACACCACCAACACCACCATCACGACGACGACGGCCGGCGTAAGTACGTGCCTAAGGGGCTTGCCATCGTGCCGTCCGGATCTGGTGGTGCAAGGGGAAACCTGGTGGGTACTGTGGGCACATAGTCACAACACTTCAGGCAGGCCGCTAGGCAGCGCACAACCGCTGGCCTTGTCAAAGCGCTAGGTTGTCATTTTTCATGCCAACACGGCTGAAAGTGTCACGTTTCCTGCCATCCTCCTCCTCGCGCGTATTTCTTTTTTTTTCGCACGCTGCTTGCCTCTTCCGTGCGGCACCGCGTAATGTATTTGTCCCTCGTTTGCAAAAGGTAGCATTACCTTCTTTCATTGCCGGCCGAATGAAAAGCATCCCGCGCGCAAACACACATACTAGCACACTTTCAGCGGCGGGGCCTATACAATTAACCTTCCATCGTGTTTGGCGACCGACTGCTGCCCAGCAGCATGCCCGGCCCAGGGTGACGGACGCGATGCATCATCTTGGTTGACTGCCGAACGCTTCGCCGTAACTACCATAGGTACCATAGGACTGGTCTTTTTTTTTTTTAATTCGCCCTTCAATCCCATTATCCCTTCACCCACAGTCATTTGATCATTTAACAACGGTGAAATCTTCTGGTGAAACATCCGCTCTTGCTTGATGCTGGTGGATGTCAACATCCTAGAATGCGGCCGCGTAACGTTCCGCATTCGGAGAATGCTTTCATTTGTACAATCCTAAACGGCAGAGTGGCTAGATTTGCTCGGTGGGCGCTGTTAGTTGGTGTAGTGAAGAATGATAATTGAGATTTTACATCCGTTTCCTTTGGAGTTTTTGAAACTCAACAGTTAGTACTATACCGGAGCGAAATGAATGTGTCTAAAGTCTACCGATTCGCCGACTAGCTGCGTCTGTAGCTAATAGGTCTCCAATTATGGTACACTTAAGAATGAAATGAAGCATTAAATACGTCTTGGTAGTACATGAAGTCCTTGAAGCGAACAAGCATAATTATCGACCGTAATTAATTATTTAAATTGTTGTAGAACATAGAGAGGACATACGATACCTTCTCATTAGTGGTAAGAGTTCGATTAGGGATAAAAGCCGTCGAATAGTCCGTTTCGCGAGCGCTTAATGAAACCAAGGAAAGCTAGAATTTGGTGGCCGTTGGCCTAATATCGGTTAGAGTGACTTTGAACGAAAAAGTTTTTATGATTAGAGTACGAGTTTAGGCAGATATTCTTGCAAATGCAAGTTTATCGTGCTATTTTTTACTTTAGATACATACAAATTTATTGTTATGCTGTATTTTCGAGAAATTGGAATTTTCGCATACGTATTGAAAAAAAGTATAGTTTTTGCTGTTTGTGATGGTTCTTTACAAATCTCTTGGTCACAATTATCACATGTGACTAACTATTTATCAACACAAGAAACAATATATTATTGTTTATTTATTGTAATTCAGCGTTTAAGTTTATTTTTTATTGCTATGTTTATGTGGTGCTACCTGGAGTATCTACGAGTATTAGAACTTATGGTTAACTAATAGTTGATCCTTTCTAGAGGAAAACGGTCCAGTTTTATTCGTGTGAAAGCCTGGAGTGCGTTAACACTATAAGGTATAGTTCCCCAGTGCAGATAATTAGCAGATGGGAAGTTGATTTTTATTGGTAGATTTGGTAAATTTGTTGATCCGCTGTTAGTTAGACTGCTTTTCGCTGTCTTACAAATAACACAAGGACACGTAATAATTTATAAATCTGTAGCGCATTATAGTCATAAAAAAAATATTTATTGTATATTCAACGTTAAATCATTATCTAAACAATTGTGCCAACAAACGTTTTCAAAAAAAAATGGCAAATAATAGCATTAATATTACAATTCCAAATTGTGTTAACAAATGATGTTAAAAACTTATTTCTTTCTATTTTTTGTTTATGTCACGTTAATATTACCTGGCCGTCTTTAAATCTCGAAAAGGTCAACGACCGGTATTGAGCACTGTATGTATTTTACTTTGTTTGAATTATTAACAAACAAATTAGCAAACGCACACTCTATCGTAGCGATGTGTGTGAATTTTCTTTGGGTATAGATAACGATACATTCCAGCAACAATTTCTCTAAATATCGAAGTACGTGCTAAACAGCAAGAATGTGCTGACGGCAATCTGAAGCTGCTACGTGGATGACATCACCTGTCCAAACTTCGTCGGGTGTAAGGCACGATAAGTTGTAAGCTTTCAAAGTATGTTTTTATGTACCTTTTGATATGCTTTCAGAAGGGGCATCGTCCCACTTTTTCGTCGGTCAACCGAATGTAGTTACGGTCATGTGAATTTTTCTCGCGGTGGTGTAAATAGCAACCGTTTGACCGATCGAATCGATCGGACGATAGACGCACCACGAGAGTAGTTGGAATCAAACGAGAAGGTGCTTCACTTGTCGGTTCCACGAACCAAACAGCCGCTCAGGGAAGAGCGGAATCGAAATCGAAAACTAACGGCATTTCTTACTGAACGGATCGAGCTGCGTTCGGTTGATTAGAATTTTCAAAGTCTACCTGCAATGGTAATGTAACGGGAAATACATGCGCAAGAAAATGAACGAACGAATCAAATCGATTCAGTTTGAAGGAGGTTTTGTGGCCAACATGCCGGGGCGATAGTTGCACCTCGTATCATGGTGAAACATAGTGCAAGTGCAACGCGGAAGACGGCAGTATTTCAATTGGGCAAAGTGTTGCTCTCGCTGATTTGCATAGCCTTCAGTTGACTACGGTGGCACCAACAGCACCAACAGCAGCATCAGCGTGGCATTCATTGTTTAGCCAAACAGCGGGCCCCTTTCGTCCCTGGGAGGCGTCGGTGGCAATAACCAAGAAACGAAACCCCTCGCCCCAGAAGCGGGCCCTGTTTACCACATGCTGTGTGGCGCGAGTGTGGCTTGAAATTACACAAAACTTTTGCGCGATTTTCCTGCTTCCGCTTTTGCTTCCCGCGGCACAGGTGCTTAACCCGCTTGGCCTACAGCGGTGGGTGTGAAAAAAAACCCATGTAGATGAATTTGTGTTATTGTCCCACCACTACGTATCACAATGTTGTGGCCCGAGAAGGTTTATTGTACGCGTGGTGCACTGTGTGACTAATGTCTTGGAAGGTGCTGGTGACTGTGACATAACCCGGAGCGATTACAGCGATCGGCGGATGTTGTGTTTGTCTAGCGATGAAAAGAAGATTCCTACATGGAATTTTTCTCGAGTTAGTATGCGTGAATTGGAATAATCACGCAATCGGAAGGATTAAGTATGAATGAGTTAATGTTTGGCACAATTATAGTAAGTGTTATTGTTATTAGGATTTCGGTGTTATTTATCGAATTGCCTGACATTTCTTAAATTAAATTTCAACAAAATTTACTGCCAATGCTATTGCAATTGGATTTAAAATTATTATAAAACAGTTTTTCAGTTTCTTTAAATAGTTCTTTCAAAGTAAAAAAGCCAAGTTTCTATCCCAAGGCTTGTTATGACAGATTGAAAAATTATATTTTCGTTTTATCTTCATAATTTTGCAAAACTATTTTCTATTTCATTTTTGGCGATTTGCTCCCAAAATCGACAGTAGTTTAAATGTGAACCAAATGAAACACGATAGACTAGAGAAATCGAAAAAAATTATAGAATCAAGAAATTGATAAATTCAATAAAAAACATGATTATATTTATATTCTTTATTGTCTTTAAATTACAATGCGGATTGTATTCCGCAAATGTGTCAAAACAAGTTGATAGAGTCAATATTAGGATTTGAAATAATTTACAACAAATGTGGACGCTATATAAAGCTCTACCACAATATAATCTTACCTATTCATATCCATTGTTATCAGAATATGTTTTGTGTATGATCAGGCAACAAAATAGGATAAAAGCGTTCAAAACAATTTTTATTTCCTTACTAGGAGTGAGTATATTAGCCAGTAGTGAGGAGAAAATAAAAACATTTTCGTTTCTTGCGGTATACAGCATATTCATGAAAACATGATTAATCTTTTAAAAACGTTAAAACAACATTCTTCAAAGCAGCCTCTCTTCATCAACAAACCACTCAAGTAAAGCGACCCAGAACAAAACAAGCAAAGAGAGTTTGTAACCGCACCGCCAACGCAGTGAACGCGATAAATATTTGTTTAACCTAGCTCCGCACCAGAGAATGTGCATTCATTCAACTTTTGAAGACAACGAATGAGCCATCAGAAACGATCCGATGCACCTAGTAGCGCGTCGCTGATAACAGGACGCTAGCGGTATGCATCATCAACTCCAACCCGAAATCTAGAGCACTGCTGATAAGCGCGAAGGGAGAAGACGGATCGCGAGAGAAACCAGAAAGATGATGTTGCTGCCTATTCTGCTGCAAAGACACCGCATACCCCGCACCAGGTGGCCAATGACTTCGCGAGATAGCGTTCGCGAACGAATATGCAGACATACGAACACAAAGCTGTCCGGGCTGACGGGATGTGAGTGCCAGTGGGGAAGCCCGAGAGCACAAGAAGCTAGTCCAACCCGTCGGACGAGTTGGAAGCTTTTGCTCAAGAAAGGAAGCTTTCTGAACGGTGCGAACGGTGCTCGTTAGAAGGGGATCGTATCGATCGGGCGCTAATTGTTCTGGCCTGACCGGAGGTCGGCGGCATGCGATCGCGCCACCCTGCAATCACCCTGCACGCCGAAGAGAACGAGAAACTGCTGTTCGTCTGCTGTGTTGGTAAAGCGAAGAACATTCGCTCAGCTGCTGCTGCTGCCCCGGTTGGGGCCGGTCTAGGTAATGCGCTTGTAGTTGTGACGGGGTGGGTTTGCTAGATCGTTTGCACAAGATCGTGCACGGGTGTCTGTCTCGCTCTCCGTATGCGATAGGGGGTGGTAGGAGTGAGATGTTGCGTCTGGGTCGAGAGACGAGCGTGTACGGCATGCACGACGCAGCAGCGCCCGTCGTCCGCGCGATCTCAGTTTTGTTTTCTATTTTGAAGTGTAATGATCGCGTTCGCTAAAAACTTCCGCAGCTTTCAAGCTCTTCAGTGAAGAACGAAGAAGGTGCCACCCCGTCGTACCCGCTCCCTCGCCCAACCGCCCGAGCGCGTGGCTTCGTTCCTTTGTGTGCGGTGTGTGCGTCGTCGTCGTCGTCGTCGTCGTCGTCGTCATCGTTCGTCATCATCGTCACCGTCGTTTTCGGTATGTTGTAGCGAAGGTACAGCGCTTACAGTGCGTCACAGACTTGACTTGCGAAACGGGGCTATGTTGTTGTTGTGCCTTCTGGATGGATCCCGAAAAAGACGGGGTTACTTTCGCAGTTTTTCTCATTCCTCTTGCCATCGGTGGGTACCGCAACGCGATCGCGTTCGAACAACGGGAATCGAACGGTGGTTGGTGTGCTTTTTTTTTGTTTTCTTCTGCAGACTCCAGCAAAACTGGCCGGGTTTTTTTCCTTAACCATTCGCTTGAATACGAATCTTTGAAGGTTATGAACCGTTTTATCAAGGATTGTGGATTTCGTACGAGTTTCGTAGCCGCGCTACAGCTTTATACATTTACCCACACAAACACACGTCGAGCGCACGTACATATCTGTGTGTTGAGACATATCTTCGTGTGCCGAAATCGATCGACCCTGCTTGGCGGTTTTCAAGTCATCCAGTCTTCATGATGGCTGTATAGGTGCTGCCTATCTGTGATAATAAAAGATCGCCGCTTTCAGCAGACAGAACGGTGCGTTGCAGAGACCATCACCATTCACCGGTTTAGTATGTCTACTAAACGGATCGCCCCTAATAGTATTGATCATCGTGCTATCTTTAGCAATCGGAGCCGGTCCAAAACCGTTCACACACTTAACGGCTGCTGATCCTGCCATGAACACCACGTCGGCACTAGCCGGACGGACACACGCCGCCGTTAGGAAAGGTGGTGACGCCGCCCGGCGCTTGGGTGACAACATCGGTGTAGATTCTTTTGCGCAACTTTTTGCGGTCGAGGTTTTTGCTATCAACGGGGCTCGATCGAGTTGACAAATGCTAATTAATTTGCCATCAGCTGGCTTCGGTTCGAGTGTGTCGAGAGAAAAACCACCCCACCAATATCAAGAACGGTCCACTCGACCGGACAGGTCCTTGCACGACCATCTGTGCCGAAAGCTTTAATGGTGGTCTTGGTGGCGTTGAGGATTGTTCGCGATGGTGGTGTTGTGTGTTGACACAGTCGTTGACCTAATGGGGCATCGTCGGGCATGCAAGATCAACAGCTCGTGAGAGCGGTGCGCGTTGTTTACCAGTTGTATGTTGGTTGGTGGTTGATTAATGTGGTGAACTCGATCCGTGTTCTGCCCTTGTGGACGATTATGCTAAAACATCCTTGGCCGTGGAGACATTGTAATCTCACGATGGGTTGGGATGGGTTCGTCTTCTCTTATCGCTCCGGAATCTGTCGTGGTTCTAGCCGACTTTGTTGGCCGGGCAACATTAGGACGGAGATTCCGCTCGAAAAGTGAACAGCAAATTTATGTGCTCGACTCTGACGGTGACCAGAAAAACCTGCTTCGAACCTGCGAAGGAAGAACGTACGACGAAAATCATAAAAATTATACATCGCGTTCGCTGTATTGCGCGCGCGTTCCGAGCCTGCCCGCACCCGACGGAGGGTTGCTTACCTTGGAAAATGCCGTGCGGTCGCGCTTGGTGTGCGTGCGTGTGAGTGTTCGTTTTTCTGAACTGACTGAATCGCACCCGATCCGGTCCCCGGTCGATTGATTATGGGCTTTCTGGGGCGAAGGCCTCTACTTCCTTCCGAGCGGATGGTGCGGGAGGCTATTTTGGAAATAGATTGAATAATGCAAGGTTAAGGTTGAGGCTACTTAGCAGTTTGAAGGCTACGGTCACTCTTCCCCACCCGCCTCTCATCGCTGTCATTAGCTCGCGCAGTGACCGCTGCGGGTCTAATGCTCAAGAGGTGCGGTAGTGTACCCCTTTCAAATTGCGCCCTTCGGGTGTACTGGATGGTTCGATAAGACAGATGCATATCACACCTTCGCAACACACCTTGACTTACTTTTTAGTCTACCATTTCGCCACGACAACCAGCTGTAGCTGGCGGCCGACTGCCTGAAGGATGTGGAATGATGACGACGACGACGACGACGACGACGACGACGACGACGACGACGAGAGCCGGATCCTTTTTCGAATGAAGTCGTCGTCCATTGCTACACCAATCGCCCGGGTGAATGTATATTTTATTGTGCAAACAACCTTTGCCAGTGCGGAGGGAGGGTCCTTCGATATCTGGCCCCGGTCTGTGCGTCTGTGAAGCAACTTGTTCTCGTTCTAAAGGCGCGAGGGTGTGCGTAATGCGTAATGTAACGCTGGAACCATTTTTTTTCTCGCTCCATTGCACGCTCTTTGCCGTCCCCTTGCCGTGACCATTTTACCTTCCCGAGAACACTGTGAGGGTTAAAGTTAATCAGAACGTCGTCGACGCTCCTTGGTGTGCGATGTGGAGCTTGAAAGTTGCAGGTGACACGTTGTACTTAGTCCGATCGCCTCCACACGACCGGACTAGATTCGTAGAGTGCGGTAGAGTGCAGTGGGTCGGGTCTTGGGGTTGCGTTTGCGTTCATCCATTCATCCTTCCATCCATCCACCCTTTCACCCAACTCTCGGTCCAGGCCCGTGACGCCATCAATAAGCCAACGGACGGAGCATGATAATTAATATGAATTTTTAATGCACTCAATAAGCAGCAACTGTTACACACGATGTGGCGTATTTTTTTGTTTTATTTGTACGTTTATTCTTACCACAGAAGCTGACATTGCAACGCGCGCACCGTAGCACCCTCTTTGTCGCTTTGTCCACACGCTGTCGGAAGCCGGGTCGGGCGCGCGTGTCGATATTTATATTTTTTACCCACCTCCCATTCGTGCTAGTAACTCTCTGTCTTGTCTATCTTGTCCGACCTTTCGATTCCAGTGCTCCGTAGAAGACCATCAGTGAAGACGATAGTCCGGTCCGGCAGGTGACACATCGAAAGCCCGACTCCCGACGGAGCCACACACTCCGCTTGGCAAGAAGCTCCGGACTGCGGGCCAAGTCGAGTGGCCAAGTGTAGTGGTTTATGCTAGCTGAAGCATTTTCCGTTTGACCGTGAAACTTCCTCTGCATGCGGGACTTCTTCGTTCGGGAAGAACCGACCGGCAGGAACCAACTAGCAGACTAGCAGACGGAAATTGGAAGCAAGGTGCAACGCAAGCAGGTTGGGCGTGCGAGTAGGAACACATATAGAATGAAAATAGCGAAAAGTAAAATAAAACAACGCGGGGTGTGTTTTTGTGCGTTTAGTGAACGGTCAACCGTTGCTAATTGAAGCAAGAAACACAAACGCAAGGCAGAAATTGACATTTGTAGGTGTGCTGGTGTTAAGTGTTTGCCAAGTGTAGTTTGCCTCAGAATACATGAAAGCGTACCGTACCGTAGGTGTGATTAGGTTGGTATGGGTATTTCGATAACACTCCAAGATTGTTTCGGTCGTGAGGAAATATCTTCCCATTCTTGCTTAACTTGACGTAATGAACCGAGCTTTGGAAGCGTTGTGTATTGGTTAAATTCAATATCGCTGGATGCTTCGACCGCGTGCAAAGTGATACGAAACGAACGAATTTTTAGAGCTCATCCAGCATTGGGAGCGAACTCTTGACTACATGCTCTGTTTGATGCGACCGGAAGTGCCCGAGATGCGTGAATAAGTGTTGCGGGCACAGTGAAGTTACCCACTGAACCGGTTCCCTTGCACGTGATTCCTCAATCAGCGGGTCGAAATTGGTAACATTCCGCGGGTTTCGTGTCCACGTGTGCGTTTTTTTTTGTTAGTACAATGTGCGCACCGTAAAAGTATGCAATAGTGATCGTTAATTTAGTGTCTTTTTCTTGCCTTTTTTTGTGTGTATGTGTGTTTATGTGTCTGTGTGTGTGTGTATTTCCCTTACAGTGTCCCGCGGTTCGTGCGAAGACAAACAGTGTGAAGCAGCCGGCAGCAGCAGCTACAGTGCGTGTGAAAATGGTAAAGTTTGCCATTTCGGCACCACGCTACTGAATCTCGTCGCCGTTGTGCCATTTGTCTCTCACACAACCCCCGGCCCCGGTTTGGTGTTGTGCAAGCGCCCACAGTGAGTGTCGTGATCGTAAAGCTCGCGCCGTTTCGTCTTTATTCTATTCCGTATGTGTGTGTGTATGTGTGCGTGTCTGTTTCCTCGCGATCTCTCCACGAGTGCAGCACCTTCCAGAAGTTAAGATCGCAAAAGGCGAGAATCGCAAGCACCACAAACCTTTAAGCAAAAATAAAAAATAAACGAGTGTAAAGTGCAGCAAACGAAGTTGGTTACAAAAGTGCCAGCAGAAAAAAAAAAGCTAAGAAAAGCTAAATAGGGCGTGCGCGAGCGTGTTTGCCAAAAAGATTGTTGCCCCAGTTTTGCGTTGCGTGCATACATGTC